>CM060251.1:87274889-87432982 GCA_030684275.1 Acipenser oxyrinchus oxyrinchus | reverse complement strand
CCTTCTTTGAAGAGGAAGAAGACTCAAATCACATACCCTTCCCTACCCAAACCTTCTTCAACTGAAGAGGAAGAAGAACCAAATCACATAGACCCAGGAAATTCCAACAGAGATTATTCTTGAAGATCTAAAAACAATACACAGCCTTAACCCAGGTAACTACAAAACAGAAGACAACCCTAGCACAGAAAGGATAGCACACCAGAAAGGATAGCACTTACAAAAACATACCGACATCATTTTCAAACCAGCAGACAAGGGCAGTTCAATAGTAATAATGGATAGAGAAGACTACATCTTTGAAGCCAACAGACAACTAAATAATCTGGAACACTACAGGAAATTAGGCGCACCAATTTATCTTGATTCCGCTCAGGAAATTAATAGAATAATACAAACACTAACAGACCAAAAAATAATTACTAGAAAACAAGCACACTATCTCAAGGGGCAGACACACCCAGAGCACGCATTTTTACATGCTACCAAAAATACACAAATCACCAGACACATGGACTATCCCACACACCATACCACCAGGCAGACCGATAGTATCGGATTGCAACAGTGAATCATATAGAATTGCAGAATACATAGACCACTTTTTAAACCCCTATCCACCAAACACACTAGCTACCTTAAAGACACATATGACTTCATAGAAAAAATTAAAACACTCAAACTACCAGAAACAGCTTTTCTCTTCACAATAGATATAGACAGCTTGTACACAAACATAGAGACCAACGCAGGCATTGCAGCTATCAGGAAATGTCTAAATCTAAATCCGGATCCAACCAGACCAGACGAGGAACTGATCAAACTCCTGGAAATCAGCTTAACGAAAAACGACTTTGAATTCGACAACCAATTCTACCTCCAAACCAAAGGAACAGCGATGGGGAAGCGCTTTGCGCCATCATATGCTAACATCTACATGGCCGATTGGGAAGAGACAATCCTCCACAGATGCCCACACAGACCAACTCACTATTTCAGGTACCTAGATGACATTTGGGGCACTTGGACACATAGCATGGAGGAATTTACAAATTTCATCTCGTTACTTAACACACACCACCAGTCCATAAAGGTAAAATACACCACACATAACAGCGAAGTAAACTTTTTAGACACCACCACTTACAAAGGACCACATTTTTCACAAACACACCAACTAGACACCAAAGTATATTTTAAAGAAACTGACACACACACTCTACTACACAAAACCAGCTATCACCCTAAACACACATTTAGAGGTTTAATAAAATCACAGCTACTCAGATTCCACAGAATTTGCACACAACATACTGACTTCCAGGCAGCTACCAAAGTCTTATTCACAGCACTCAAACAAAGGGGTACTCCCGTTCCTTCCTCAGAGGAATAAGGAAAACCTTCTTAGAACAAAAGCCTAGAGACAACAAAAGATTATTCCACTTATAACTACCTACTCACATTTTAGTGTGGCAGCTAATTCACAGATAAAACAAAACCTAACCAACAAATTACAAGACACCAACCTGCTTACAGGACACAAGATAATCTCAGCCTACAGAAAAACAAAAACTTGACCAACTATTTAGTGTCCAGTAAACTGCCTTCACTTAATCGCAAACCAACAAAAGCATCACAACACTTCAAGCAACTTTCCGCACTCCGGAGCCAATCCACAGGCATCACATACAACATTCCACAAACCTTTACACAAAACAGCAGGAACTGCATCTACGCAATACAATGCGATACATGCAAAATCATTTACATTGGTGAAACAGGCAACACTATCCGTGTAAGACTAACACAACACATCTATAATATCAAACACAAAAAGAATCACAAACACCTCTAGTAGCACACTTTCTACAACACAACTTGGAATCTCTGAAAATTACAGGGCTGGAGAGGAACCAGAACTGGACAATCGGAGAAAGGAAATGGAGAGAAAAAGACTGGATCAACAAACTACAAACAACTTTCCCGCTAGGCCTGAACATTAGAAACTCCACGATAGACCTACACTAGAAAAGGAGATCCAAAACAAAACAAACAAAGAAATTAATCCAAAAGAGCCAGATGGCCAGTGCATCTTTCTTTCCCTGAAAAATCAACCAAGTGTGGAGTTCTCAGGGAAACAAAGTTCCTACCTCACCCTAACCGCCAGCGCCTCTGACTCAGGAGAAACAAATGTAAGTTTAAAATGTTTTTTTTTTTTTTTTTTTTTAAATGTTTTTATTTTTATTTTTATCTTCCCACAGAGCTAGACCACAAACTCCAGAGTGACACACACTGAACAAAGGGACTCTGGAAGGTGACCTTAAAAACAAGAAGGGTAATTAGCAGCCATTAGCAGCCATTCAGGGCAACATAATCACCTCCAGCAATCTAATCACCCTCATTAAGGGCAGAACAATAGGGGCCTCTAGCCCAGCCCGGAGGGGTGGAGCCACCCAGACTGGAAACGCATAAAACTGCGACCAGCTCATTCAATTTTCAGAACACCTGATGAAGCCTAATGAAGAGGCGAAACGTTGTGTACACCTAGAAGAATAAGAAATTGAGGAAACCAGCAGAGACCAAGGCAAGAGATCCAACAGGACAGGATTCTCTACCATCTCCTGGCTACCCCAACCATAGATTAAATAAGAACTTAGGGCTAAACTCATTTTTCTTTTTCAGGAAATAACCTATTTTTTTCCTTTACAGCAACTAATTTTTCTTTTTCTTTTTCAGGAAATAACCTATTTTTTTCCTTTACAGCAACTAACCAGAAAAACATTTCTCTCTTTTTAGGATATCTTGCAAAAAACTAACCCCTTCCTTTCCCAGCACTTAAATACTGCTGCACCAACACAGCACTCCGGAAAGGTAAGTATTGATTGTGTTTGTAGTGGAAACCTAACGGTGCCAACATAAGCTACAAACCAATCATTCACCCACCTCCCACCCCACCTACACAGCACTTCGGAAAGGTAAGTATATATTGTTTTGTAGTGGAAACCTAACGGTGCCAACAGAAGCTACAAATCAATAATTCTCTCATTTCTCACAACCACATACACTCCAGGAACACTACAACACATCACCCTAACCACTCTTTCCTTTCAGCATGATGGAATCCTCCATACACCCAGTAAAGACTTTCTACAGAATGATCCAAACAATCCACCATTTGGACAACGTTAATGAAGCTATCATTAACAACAGAGTACCACCAGGAATGCTGAAACAAACCCACCACTTACAATTCTACATCAAACCAGCCCTGCCAACTCCAGCCACGGCAGAACTCTTAGCAGCCAATGCTAAAAATTGGATGCACACAAATCTTCAAATCCTGCAAATACATTATGAAGATACACTCTCCAGAATACAAACAGACCTGCACAAAATACCAACCAGGAACTGGCAGGAACCATTTCAGAAGGCGAAAACATGGGCCTACAGGAATTTTAGAAAGAAGATCAAGCAGACAACCTTCGAGACAGCTTTTCAAATAGCACAAGAAAATCTGGAGCCACTGCCAGCAACCCAGCAACCCCAGCCGAGCCTTAACAACAACTCCTTCGCAGTGCTGGCAGACAATGAACCTCTGCCCCAGAGACCTCTACCCCAGAGGCCCAACAAACCACACACCAGCAATGTGGCCACCTACATTTCAGAAGAGATAACCAGGATCTCAACCAACCAATCGCAACCAAACAACAACACCAGACAGAGGAGCCCCTTAGACCAACCAACAGAAACAAATGAAGACTGGCTGTACATCAAAGCCCTTACATATGCTGGCCAGCTCAACACACCTACTGGAACCTCTGAACCCACCTCCGACTCCAACCAGACTCCTACACCCAACCACCACCCTATCCCGGACCCTAACCCTAACCCTAACCCTAAACCTAACCCCGACCCTAAACCCAACCCTAATCCTAACCCTAACCCTAACCCTAACCCTAACCCTAACCCTAACCCTAACCCTAACCCCGACCCTAACCCTAAACCTAACCCCAACCCCAAACCCAAACCTAACCGCAACCCTAACCGCACGTCTATCCCCAACCCATACCCCCGCTGCACCCCCACCTCTAACCCTAACCCACACCGCACCCCTACCCAGACACCACCAGAGAACCGACGACTCAGCAACAGTCCAGCAACACTGCCCAGGAGAACCTACCAGGTTCACAGACACATCAACACGGACAAAAGAACATAGACTGGAGCCTGCAAACTAACAAGAACATTCTCATCATTGGGGACTCCAACCTCCACAGAATCCCGGACCACACCCAGAGCCAAATACAGATTGAAAGCTACCCGGAGCAAAATTCCTACATGCAGCCAACCTTCTGGACAAAGCCAAAACAGATAGAGGAGTGACCAAAGTGATCCTATCATTCGGAATCAACAACAAGGACCAGAAAGTCAAAGAGACAGCTATCAAAACCTACAAAGGATGTACAGGTCAGCAAAGACAACCTTCCCAACTGCAGAAATCAAAGTGCCACTGGTGAACTTCTCACGAGCACTAGACATGCAGGCCCAACGAAACTTGGAAGAACTAAATGGATTCATCTCAGCCAACCTACCACACATACCGCTATTACCAACTGAGAAATTCCAAGTAGGCGGAGACAACATCCACTGGACAACCAACACAGCCAAAGATATGCTCCAGCACTGGTGCCAGCATTTAAACTAGGAGACCCCACAAGCCCAAACATCTCCAGGGAGGGGCATCCAACATAGTCAATCTATGTAAAAACTTCAAACCAACAGAGAGTCAAAACAGCCTTTTGAGCAAAGGCCTCTCCTTCATACCCACACCGCAAACTAAAGCAAAACAGAAGCAGACACTGCGAGCAGAAACACAAGATTACCATAGGAGGCTAAAGATCGCAACCTTCTTTGAAGAGGAAGAAGACTCAAATCACATACCCTTCCTACCCAAATCCAACTGGGAACCAAATAACAACCAAGTTCCACAGGAAATCACAGAGATTATTCTTGAAGATCTAAAAACAATACACAGCCTTAACCCAGGTAACTACAAAACAGAAGACAACCTAACAGCACCAGAAAGGATAGCACTTAAGGAATTACAAAAACATACCGACATCATTTTCAAACCAGCAGACAAGGGCAGTTCAATAGTAATAATGGATAGAAGACTACATCTTTGAAGCCAACAGACAACTAAATAATCTGGAACACTACAGGAAATTAGGCGCACCAATTTATCTTGATTCCGCTCAGGAAATTAATAGAATAATACAAACACTAACAGACCAAAAATAATTACTAGAAAACAAGCACACTATCTCAAGGGGCAGACACACCCAGAGCACGCATTTTTACATGCTACCAAAAATACACAAATCACCAGACACATGGACTATCCCACACACCATACCACCAGGCAGACCGATAGTATCGGATTGCAACAGTGAATCATATAGAATTGCAGAATACATAGACCACTTTTTAAACCCCTATCCACCAAACACACTAGCTACCTTAAAGACACATATGACTTCATAGAAAAAATTAAAACACTCAAACTACCAGAAACAGCTTTTCTCTTCACAATAGATATAGACAGCTTGTACACAAACATAGAGACCAACGCAGGCATTGCAGCTATCAGGAAATGTCTAAATCTAAATCCGGATCCAACCAGACCAGACGAGGAACTGATCAAACTCCTGGAAATCAGCTTAACGAAAAACGACTTTGAATTCGACAACCAATTCTACCTCCAAACCAAAGGAACAGCGATGGGGAAGCGCTTTGCGCCATCATATGCTAACATCTACATGGCCGATTGGGAAGAGACAATCCTCCACAGATGCCCACACAGACCAACTCACTATTTCAGGTACCTAGATGACATTTGGGGCACTTGGACACATAGCATGGAGGAATTTACAAATTTCATCTCGTTACTTAACACACACCACCAGTCCATAAAGGTAAAATACACCACACATAACAGCGAAGTAAACTTTTTAGACACCACCACTTACAAAGGACCACATTTTTCACAAACACACCAACTAGACACCAAAGTATATTTTAAAGAAACTGACACACACACTCTACTACACAAAACCAGCTATCACCCTAAACACACATTTAGAGGTTTAATAAAATCACAGCTACTCAGATTCCACAGAATTTGCACACAACATACTGACTTCCAGGCAGCTACCAAAGTCTTATTCACAGCACTCAAACAAAGGGGTACTCCCGTTCCTTCCTCAGAGGAATAAGGAAAACCTTCTTAGAACAAAAGCCTAGAGACAACAAAAGATTATTCCACTTATAACTACCTACTCACATTTTAGTGTGGCAGCTAATTCACAGATAAAACAAAACCTAACCAACAAATTACAAGACACCAACCTGCTTACAGGACACAAGATAATCTCAGCCTACAGAAAAACAAAAACTTGACCAACTATTTAGTGTCCAGTAAACTGCCTTCACTTAATCGCAAACCAACAAAAGCATCACAACACTTCAAGCAACTTTCCGCACTCGGAGCCAATCCACAGGCATCACATACAACATTCCACAAACCTTTACACAAAACAGCAGGAACTGCATCTACGCAATACAATGCGATACATGCAAAATCATTTACATTGGTGAAACAGGCAACACTATCCGTGTAAGACTAACACAACACATCTATAATATCAAACACAAAAAGAATCACAAACACCTCTAGTAGCACACTTTCTACAACACAACTTGGAATCTCTGAAAATTACAGGGCTGGAGAGGAACCAGAACTGGACAATCGGAGAAAGGAAATGGAGAGAAAAGACTGGATCAACAAACTACAAACAACTTTCCCGCTAGGCCTGAACATTAGAAACTCCACGATAGACCTACACTAGAAAAGGAGATCCAAAACAAAACAAACAAAGAAATTAATCCAAAAGAGCCAGATGGCCAGTGCATCTTTCTTTCCCTGAAAAATCAACCAAGTGTGGAGTTCTCAGGGAAACAAAGTTCCTACCTCACCCTAACCGCCAGCGCCTCTGACTCAGGAGAAACAAATGTAAGTTTAAAATGTTTTTTTTTTTTTTTTTTTTTAAATGTTTTTATTTTTATTTTTATCTTCCCACAGAGCTAGACCACAAACTCCAGAGTGACACACACTGAACAAAGGGACTCTGGAAGGTGACCTTAAAAACAAGAAGGGTAATTAGCAGCCATTAGCAGCCATTCAGGGCAACATAATCACCTCCAGCAATCTAATCACCCTCATTAAGGGCAGAACAATAGGGGCCTCTAGCCCAGCCCGGAGGGGTGGAGCCACCCAGACTGGAAACGCATAAAACTGCGACCAGCTCATTCAATTTTCAGAACACCTGATGAAGCCTAATGAAGAGGCTAAACGTTGTGTACACCTAGAAGAATAAGAAATTGAGGAAACCAGCAGAGACCAAGGCAAGAGATCCAACAGGACAGGATTCTCTACCATCTCCTGGCTACCCCAACCATAGATTAAATAAGAACTTAGGGCTAAACTCATTTTTCTTTTTCAGGAAATAACCTATTTTTTTCCTTTACAGCAACTAATTTTTCTTTTTCTTTTTCAGGAAATAACCTATTTTTTTCCTTTACAGCAACTAACCAGAAAAACATTTCTCTCTTTTTAGGATATCTTGCAAAAAACTAACCCCTTCCTTTCCCAGCACTTAAATACTGCTGCACCAACACAGCACTCGGAAAGGTAAGTATTGATTGTGTTTGTAGTGGAAACCTAACGGTGCCAACATAAGCTACAAACCAATCATTCACCCACCTCCCACCCCACCTACACAGCACTTCGAAAGGTAAGTATATATTGTTTTTGTAGTGGAAACCTAACGGTGCCAACAGAAGCTACAAATCAATAATTCTCTCATTTCTCACAACCACATACACTCCAGGAACACTACAACACATCACCCTAACCACTCTTTCCTTTCAGCATGATGGAATCCTCCATACACCCAGTAAAGACTTTCTACAGAATGATCCAAACAATCCACCATTTGGACAACGTTAATGAAGCTATCATTAACAACAGAGTACCACCAGGAATGCTGAAACAAACCCACCACTTACAATTCTACATCAAACCAGCCCTGCCAACTCCAGCCACGGCAGAACTCTTAGCAGCCAATGCTAAAAATTGGATGCACACAAATCTTCAAATCCTGCAAATACATTATGAAGATACACTCTCCAGAATACAAACAGACCTGCACAAAATACCAACCAGGAACTGGCAGGAACCATTTCAGAAGGCGAAAACATGGGCCTACAGGAATTTTAGAAAGAAGATCAAGCAGACAACCTTCGAGACAGCTTTTCAAATAGCACAAGAAAATCTGGAGCCACTGCCAGCAACCCAGCAACCCCAGCCGAGCCTTAACAACAACTCCTTCGCAGTGCTGGCAGACAATGAACCTCTGCCCCAGAGACCTCTACCCCAGAGGCCCAACAAACCACACACCAGCAATGTGGCCACCTACATTTCAGAAGAGATAACCAGGATCTCAACCAACCAATCGCAACCAAACAACAACACCAGACAGAGGAGCCCCTTAGACCAACCAACAGAAACAAATGAAGACTGGCTGTACATCAAAGCCCTTACATATGCTGGCCAGCTCAACACACCTACTGGAACCTCTGAACCCACCTCCGACTCCAACCAG
The DNA here is from genome assembly GCA_030684275.1 of Acipenser oxyrinchus oxyrinchus. NCBI lineage: Eukaryota > Metazoa > Chordata > Actinopteri > Acipenseriformes > Acipenseridae > Acipenser > Acipenser oxyrinchus. Next base: position 87,424,259 of record CM060251.1, on the reverse strand, counting down.
ACTCCTACACCCAACCACCACCCTATCCCGGACCCTAACCCTAACCCTAACCCTAAACCTAACCCCGACCCTAAACCCAACCCTAATCCTAACCCTAACCCCGACCCTAAACCTAACCCTAACCCTAACCCTAACCCTAACCCTAACCCTAACCCTAACCCTAAACCTAACCCCAACCCCAAACCCAAACCTAACCGCAACCCTAACCGCACGTCTATCCCCAACCCATACCCCCGCTGCACCCCCACCTCTAACCCTAACCCACACCGCACCCCTACCCAGACACCACCAGAGAACCGACGACTCAGCAACAGTCCAGCAACACTGCCCAGGAGAACCTACCAGGTTCACAGACACATCAACACGGACAAAAGAACATAGACTGGAGCCTGCAAACTAACAAGAACATTCTCATCATTGGGGACTCCAACCTCCACAGAATCCCGGACCACACCCAGAGCCAAATACAGATTGAAAGCTACCCCGAGCAAAATTCCTACATGCAGCCAACCTTCTGGACAAAGCCAAAACAGATAGAGGAGTGACCAAAGTGATCCTATCATTCGAATCAACAACAAGGACCAGAAAGTCAAAGAGACAGCTATCAAAACCTACAAAGGATGTACAGGTCAGCAAAGACAACCTTCCCAACTGCAGAAATCAAAGTGCCACTGGTGAACTTCTCACGAGCACTAGACATGCAGGCCCAACGAAACTTGGAAGAACTAAATGGATTCATCTCAGCCAACCTACCACACATACCGCTATTACCAACTGAGAAATTCCAAGTAGGCGGAGACAACATCCACTGGACAACCAACACAGCCAAAGATATGCTCCAGCACTGGTGCCAGCATTTAAACTAGGAGACCCCACAAGCCCAAACATCTCCAGGGAGGGGCATCCAACATAGTCAATCTATGTAAAAACTTCAAACCAACAGAGAGTCAAAACAGCCTTTTGAGCAAAGGCCTCTCCTTCATACCCACACCGCAAACTAAAGCAAAACAGAAGCAGACACTGCGAGCAGAAACACAAGATTACCATAGGAGGCTAAAGATCGCAACCTTCTTTGAAGAGGAAGAAGACTCAAATCACATACCCTTCCTACCCAAATCCAACTGGGAACCAAATAACAACCAAGTTCCACAGGAAATCACAGAGATTATTCTTGAAGATCTAAAACAATACACAGCCTTAACCCAGGTAACTACAAAACAGAAGACAACCTAACAGCACCAGAAAGGATAGCACTTAAGGAATTACAAAACATACCGACATCATTTTCAAACCAGCAGACAAGGGCAGTTCAATAGTAATAATGGATAGAGAAGACTACATCTTTGAAGCCAACAGACAACTAAATAATCTGGAACACTACAGGAAATTAGACGCACCAATTTATCTTGATTCCGCTCAGGAAATTAATAGAATAATACAAACACTAACAGACCAAAAAATAATTACTAGAAAACAAGCACACTATCTCAAGGGGCAGACACACCCAGAGCACGCATTTTTACATGCTACCAAAAATACACAAATCACCAGACACATGGACTATCCCACACACCATACCACCAGGCAGACCGATAGTATCGGATTGCAACAGTGAATCATATAGAATTGCAGAATACATAGACCACTTTTTAAACCCCTATCCACCAAACACACTAGCTACCTTAAAGACACATATGACTTCATAGAAAAAATTAAAACACTCAAACTACCAGAAACAGCTTTTCTCTTCACAATAGATATAGACAGCTTGTACACAAACATAGAGACCAACGCAGGCATTGCAGCTATCAGGAAATGTCTAAATCTAAATCCGGATCCAACCAGACCAGACGAGGAACTGATCAAACTCCTGGAAATCAGCTTAACGAAAAACGACTTTGAATTCGACAACCAATTCTACCTCCAAACCAAAGGAACAGCGATGGGGAAACGCTTTGCGCCATCATATGCTAACATCTACATGGCCGATTGGGAAGAGACAATCCTCCACAGATGCCCACACAGACCAACTCACTATTTCAGGTACCTAGATGACATTTGGGGCACTTGGACACATAGCATGGAGGAATTTACAAATTTCATCTCGTTACTTAACACACACCACCAGTCCATAAAGGTAAAATACACCACACATAACAGCGAAGTAAACTTTTTAGACACCACCACTTACAAAGGACCACATTTTTCACAAACACACCAACTAGACACCAAAGTATATTTTAAAGAAACTGACACACACACTCTACTACACAAAACCAGCTATCACCCTAAACACACATTTAGAGGTTTAATAAAATCACAGCTACTCAGATTCCACAGAATTTGCACACAACATACTGACTTCCAGGCAGCTACCAAAGTCTTATTCACAGCACTCAAACAAAGGGGTACTCCTGTTCCTTCCTCAGAGGAATAAGGAAAACCTTCTTAGAACAAAAGCCTAGAGACAACAAAAAGATTATTCCACTTATAACTACCTACTCACATTTTAGTGTGGCAGCTAATTCACAGATAAAACAAAACCTAACCAACAAATTACAAGACACCAACCTGCTTACAGGACACAAGATAATCTCAGCCTACAGAAAAACAAAAACTTGACCAACTATTTAGTGTCCAGTAAACTGCCTTCACTTAATCGCAAACCAACAAAAGCATCACAACACTTCAAGCAACTTTCCGCACTCCGGAGCCAATCCACAGGCATCACATACAACATTCCACAAACCTTTACACAAAACAGCAGGAACTGCATCTACGCAATACAATGCGATACATGCAAAATCATTTACATTGGTGAAACAGGCAACACTATCCGTGTAAGACTAACACAACACATCTATAATATCAAACACAAAAAGAATCACAAACACCTCTAGTAGCACACTTTCTACAACACAACTTGGAATCTCTGAAAATTACAGGGCTGGAGAGGAACCAGAACTGGACAATCGGAGAAAGGAAATGGAGAGAAAAAGACTGGATCAACAAACTACAAACAACTTTCCCGCTAGGCCTGAACATTAGAAACTCCACGATAGACCTACACTAGAAAAGGAGATCCAAAACAAAACAAACAAAGAAATTAATCCAAAAGAGCCAGATGGCCAGTGCATCTTTCTTTCCCTGAAAAATCAACCAAGTGTGGAGTTCTCAGGGAAACAAAGTTCCTACCTCACCCTAACCGCCAGCCTCTGACTCAGGAGAAACAAATGTAAGTTTAAAATGTTTTTTTTTTTTTTTTTTTAAATGTTTTTATTTTTATTTTTATCTTCCCACAGAGCTAGACCACAAACTCCAGAGTGACACACACTGAACAAAGGGACTCTGGAAGGTGACCTTAAAAACAAGAAGGGTAATTAGCAGCCATTAGCAGCCATTCAGGGCAACATAATCACCTCCAGCAATCTAATCACCCTCATTAAGGGCAGAACAATAGGGGCCTCTAGCCCAGCCCGGAGGGGTGGAGCCACCCAGACTGGAAACGCATAAAACTGCGACCAGCTCATTCAATTTTCAGAACACCTGATGAAGCCTAATGAAGAGGCTAAACGTTGTGTACACCTAGAAGAATAAGAAATTGAGGAAACCAGCAGAGACCAAGGCAAGAGATCCAACAGGACAGGATTCTCTACCATCTCCTGGCTACCCCAACCATAGATTAAATAAGAACTTAGGGCTAAACTCATTTTTCTTTTTCAGGAAATAACCTATTTTTTTCCTTTACAGCAACTAATTTTTCTTTTTCTTTTCAGGAAATAACCTATTTTTTTCCTTTACAGCAACTAACCAGAAAAACATTTCTCTCTTTTTAGGATATCTTGCAAAAAACTAACCCCTTCCTTTCCCAGCACTTAAATACTGCTGCACCAACACAGCACTCGAAAGGTAAGTATTGATTGTGTTTGTAGTGGAAACCTAACGGTGCCAACATAAGCTACAAACCAATCATTCACCCACCTCCCACCCCACCTACACAGCACTTCGAAAGGTAAGTATATATTGTTTTTGTAGTGGAAACCTAACGGTGCCAACAGAAGCTACAAATCAATAATTCTCTCATTTCTCACAACCACATACACTCCAGGAACACTACAACACATCACCCTAACCACTCTTTCCTTTCAGCATGATGGAATCCTCCATACACCCAGTAAAGACTTTCTACAGAATGATCCAAACAATCCACCATTTGGACAACGTTAATGAAGCTATCATTAACAACAGAGTACCACCAGGAATGCTGAAACAAACCCACCACTTACAATTCTACATCAAACCAGCCCTGCCAACTCCAGCCACGGCAGAACTCTTAGCAGCCAATGCTAAAATTGATGCACACAAATCTTCAAATCCTGCAAATACATTATGAAGATACACTCTCCAGAATACAAACAGACCTGCACAAAATACCAACCAGGAACTGGCAGGAACCATTTCAGAAGGCGAAAACATGGGCCTACAGGAATTTTAGAAAGAAGATCAAGCAGACAACCTTCGAGACAGCTTTTCAAATAGCACAAGAAAATCTGGAGCCACTGCCAGCAACCCAGCAACCCCAGCCGAGCCTTAACAACAACTCCTTCGCAGTGCTGGCAGACAATGAACCTCTGCCCCAGAGACCTCTACCCCAGAGGCCCAACAAACCACACACCAGCAATGTGGCCACCTACATTTCAGAAGAGATAACCAGGATCTCAACCAACCAATCGCAACCAAACAACAACACCAGACAGAGGAGCCCCTTAGACCAACCAACAGAAACAAATGAAGACTGGCTGTACATCAAAGCCCTTACATATGCTGGCCAGCTCAACACACCTACTGGAACCTCTGAACCCACCTCCGACTCCAACCAGACTCCTACACCCAACCACCACCCTATCCCGGACCCTAACCCTAACCCTAACCCTAAACCTAACCCCGACCCTAAACCCAACCCTAATCCTAACCCTAACCCCGACCCTAAACCTAACCCTAACCCTAACCCTAACCCTAACCCTAACCCTAACCCTAACCCTAACCCTAAACCTAACCCCAACCCCAAACCCAAACCTAACCGCAACCCTAACCGCACGTCTATCCCCAACCCATACCCCCGCTGCACCCCCACCTCTAACCCTAACCCACACCGCACCCCTACCCAGACACCACCAGAGAACCGACGACTCAGCAACAGTCCAGCAACACTGCCCAGGAGAACCTACCAGGTTCACAGACACATCAACACGGACAAAAAGAACATAGACTGGAGCCTGCAAACTAACAAGAACATTCTCATCATTGGGGACTCCAACCTCCACAGAATCCCGGACCACACCCAGAGCCAAATACAGATTGAAAGCTACCCCGAGCAAAATTCCTACATGCAGCCAACCTTCTGGACAAAGCCAAAACAGATAGAGGAGTGACCAAAGTGATCCTATCATTCGAATCAACAACAAGGACCAGAAAGTCAAAGAGACAGCTATCAAAACCTACAAAGGATGTACAGGTCAGCAAAGACAACCTTCCCAACTGCAGAAATCAAAGTGCCACTGGTGAACTTCTCACGAGCACTAGACATGCAGGCCCAACGAAACTTGGAAGAACTAAATGGATTCATCTCAGCCAACCTACCACACATACCGCTATTACCAACTGAGAAATTCCAAGTAGGCGGAGACAACATCCACTGGACAACCAACACAGCCAAAGATATGCTCCAGCACTGGTGCCAGCATTTAAACTAGGAGACCCCACAAGCCCAAACATCTCCAGGGAGGGGCATCCAACATAGTCAATCTATGTAAAAACTTCAAACCAACAGAGAGTCAAAACAGCCTTTTGAGCAAAGGCCTCTCCTTCATACCCACACCGCAAACTAAAGCAAAACAGAAGCAGACACTGCGAGCAGAAACACAAGATTACCATAGGAGGCTAAAGATCGCAACCTTCTTTGAAGAGGAAGAAGACTCAAATCACATACCCTTCCTACCCAAATCCAACTGGGAACCAAATAACAACCAAGTTCCACAGGAAATCACAGAGATTATTCTTGAAGATCTAAAACAATACACAGCCTTAACCCAGGTAACTACAAAACAGAAGACAACCTAACAGCACCAGAAAGGATAGCACTTAAGGAATTACAAAACATACCGACATCATTTTCAAACCAGCAGACAAGGGCAGTTCAATAGTAATAATGGATAGAGAAGACTACATCTTTGAAGCCAACAGACAACTAAATAATCTGGAACACTACAGGAAATTAGACGCACCAATTTATCTTGATTCCGCTCAGGAAATTAATAGAATAATACAAACACTAACAGACCAAAAAATAATTACTAGAAAACAAGCACACTATCTCAAGGGGCAGACACACCCAGAGCACGCATTTTTACATGCTACCAAAAATACACAAATCACCAGACACATGGACTATCCCACACACCATACCACCAGGCAGACCGATAGTATCGGATTGCAACAGTGAATCATATAGAATTGCAGAATACATAGACCACTTTTTAAACCCCTATCCACCAAACACACTAGCTACCTTAAAGACACATATGACTTCATAGAAAAAATTAAAACACTCAAACTACCAGAAACAGCTTTTCTCTTCACAATAGATATAGACAGCTTGTACACAAACATAGAGACCAACGCAGGCATTGCAGCTATCAGGAAATGTCTAAATCTAAATCCGGATCCAACCAGACCAGACGAGGAACTGATCAAACTCCTGGAAATCAGCTTAACGAAAAACGACTTTGAATTCGACAACCAATTCTACCTCCAAACCAAAGGAACAGCGATGGGGAAACGCTTATGCCATCATATGCTAACATCTACATGGCCGATTGGGAAGAGACAATCCTCCACAGATGCCCACACAGACCAACTCACTATTTCAGGTACCTAGATGACATTTGGGGCACTTGGACACATAGCATGGAGGAATTTACAAATTTCATCTCGTTACTTAACACACACCACCAGTCCATAAAGGTAAAATACACCACACATAACAGCTAAGTAAACTTTTTAGACACCACCACTTACAAAGGACCACATTTTTCACAAACACACCAACTAGACACCAAAGTATATTTTAAAGAAACTGACACACACACTCTACTACACAAAACCAGCTATCACCCTAAACACACATTTAGAGGTTTAATAAAATCACAGCTACTCAGATTCCACAGAATTTGCACACAACATACTGACTTCCAGGCAGCTACCAAAGTCTTATTCACAGCACTCAAACAAAGGGGTACTCCTGTTCCTTCCTCAGAGGAATAAGGAAAACCTTCTTAGAACAAAAGCCTAGAGACAACAAAAAGATTATTCCACTTATAACTACCTACTCACATTTTAGTGTGGCAGCTAATTCACAGATAAAACAAAACCTAACCAACAAATTACAAGACACCAACCTGCTTACAGGACACAAGATAATCTCAGCCTACAGAAAAAACAAAAACTTGACCAACTATTTAGTGTCCAGTAAACTGCCTTCACTTAATCGCAAAACCAACAAAAGCATCACAACACTTCAAGCAACTTTCCGCACTCGGAGCCAATCCACAGGCATCACATACAACATTCCACAAACCTTTACACAAAACAGCAGGAACTGCATCTACGCAATACAATGCGATACATGCAAAATCATTTACATTGGTGAAACAGGCAACACTATCCGTGTAAGACTAACACAACACATCTATAATATCAAACACAAAAAGAATCACAAACACCTCTAGTAGCACACTTTCTACAACACAACTTGGAATCTCTGAAAATTACAGGGCTGGAGAGGAACCAGAACTGGACAATCGGAGAAAGGAAATGGAGAGAAAAGACTGGATCAACAAACTACAAACAACTTTCCCGCTAGGCCTGAACATTAGAAACTCCACGATAGACCTACACTAGAAAAGGAGATCCAAAACAAAACAAACAAAGAAATTAATCCAAAAGAGCCAGATGGCCAGTGCATCTTTCTTTCCCTGAAAATCAACCAAGTGTGGAGTTCTCAGGGAAACAAAGTTCCTACCTCACCCTAACCCTAACCCTAACCCTAACCCTAACCCTAACCCTAACCCTAACCCTAACCCTAAACCCTAACCCTAACCCTAACCCTAACCCTAACCCTAACCCTAACCCTAACCCTAACCCTAACCCTAACCCTAACCCTAACCCTAACCCTAACCCTAACCCTAACCCTAACCCTAACCCTAACCCTAACCCTAACCCTAACCCTAACCCTAACCCTAACCCTAACCCTAACCCTAACCCTAACCCTAACCCTAACCCTAACCCTAACCCTAACCCTAACCCTAACCCTAACCCTAACCCTAACCCTAACCCTAACCCTAACCCTAACCCTAACCCTAACCCTAACCCTAACCCTAAACCCTAACCCTAACCCTAACCCTAACCCTAACCCTAACCCTAACCCTAACCCTAACCCTAACCCTAACCCTAACCCTAACCCTAACCCTAACCCTAACCCTAACCCTAACCTAACCCTAACCCTAACCCTAACCCTAACCCTAACCCTAACCCTAACCCTAACCCTAACCCTAACCCTAACCCTAACCCTAACCCCAAACCCTAACCCTAACCCTAACCCTAACCCTAACCCTAACCCTAACCCTAACCCTAACCCCTAACCCTAACCCTAACCCTAACCCTAACCCTAACCCTAACCCTAACCCTAACCCTAACCCTAACCCTAACCCTAACCCTAACCCTAACCCCTAACCCTAACCCTAACCCTAACCCTAACCCTAACCCTAACCCTAACCCTAACCCTAACCCTAACCCTAACCCTAACCCTAACCCTAACCCTAACCCTAACCCTAACCCTAACCCTAACCCTAACCCTAACCCTAACCCTAACCCTAACCCTAACCCTAACCCTAACCCTAACCCTAACCCTAACCCTAACCCTAACCCTAACCCTAACCCTAACCCTAACCCTAACCCTAACCCTAACCCTAACCCTAACCCTAACCCTAACCCTAACCCTAACCCTAACCCTAACCCTAACCCTAACCCTAACCCCTAACCCTAACCCTAACCCTAACCCTAACCCTAACCCTAACCCTAAACCCTAACCCTAACCCTAACCCTAACCCTAACCCTAAACCCTAACCCTAACCCTAACCCTAACCCTAACCCTAAACCCTAACCCTAACCCTAAACCCTAACCCTAAACCCTGACCCTGACCCTGACCCTGACCCTAACCCTGACCCTAACCCTAGCCCTGACCCTGACCCTGACCCTGACTCCTAGCCTCCTAACCCTGACCCTGACCCTGACCCCTGACCCTGACCCTGACCCTGACCCTGACCCTGACCCTGACAAAGTTCCTACCTCCCCCTAACTCTAACCCTAACTTTGAAATTATAAGGGAATCAGTGTTGAGGAACTGAAGAGCTGGTGATGGATATAGCTGTTTTTTGGATTAAAAGTCTTTTTCTTGTTCCCTTAAATTGGTATGTCATTCATGTTTCCACCAGTTTATTTCTGTACTGAGATCAAGTGACAGTTTTTTTATGTAGTTTGTTTCTCATTAATGCACACATCTGCCTAAAGGGCCTCATACTTTTACATTCCTTAAAATTTGCATATGTATTAACCAGTCCAGTCTCCTTCACGTTACAAAAGGTACATGGAATCTGTTTATGTACAAAACATTCCAGTCTCCACATGTTAAATTCTGATAATTTACAAAGGAAAATGAACCCCTTTTTTAATATCAACTTCCTGTGAGAATTCAAATCTGTGATGGAATTCTATATGTGTAATTGCATGAAGTTCTTTTTCATTAGAAATGTCATGTTGGCTGAAGAAGCAGAACAGGGTAGATTACGCTGTACTGTAATTGTTCAGGGAAGCTGATAGATACAGTGGTAGGACATTTCAATATGTCACTGTAATTATTCAGGGAAGCTGATAGACACAGTGGTGGGACATTTCAATATGTCACTGTAATAGAACATTAACATGGACATTGTTCCTCTACGTGTGCTGCTGTAGCTGGTCCTGTATCTCTTTTGAGGAAGCACAGACAGGGAGTCTATGGAGATGCGGTGACTATACTGCTGCTCCATTGTCTAGTTCAGGTTGTACGGGTGATGCTAATTCTTGTGTTCTTAATTTATACACCAGTTCCTTTGTATACTGAGATCAAGTGCTAGTTTCTTTAGTACATGAGAAGTCTTTATTCAATTAGTAATCCCTCTGTGTTCCTTTTGCAGCCCAGCTCTGATTATTGTTACAAAGCTAACATTTTTTTATACATTTTTTAGGACAAATAAGAACAGCTGTTAAAAAAATGGCGTTGAATTTTGGATACATTCTTAAAGCCAGCATTTTAGTAAAGGCAACATAATTCAGCTGCATTGCTGGTGCTTCAGCAGTGCAGCAGATCAAATGATCAGATTAAATATGGAGGCTAGTTTAATAAGATGGTAATTTAGCCTGAGGGCAGGGCTGTCCTGAGCAAACAGTGATGACAGTTCAGCCAGATTCCATCACTTTTCAATTCAGAGATGAAGTAGACTGTGAAAAATCCTTCCCCTGTAAGTCGTAATTATGTATAGTATTGTTGTTAGAACCTTTTGGACGGTGTGTTATTTTATTGTTTCTGTTACCAATGGATTATTATATATTTTTTTGCTTGAACTGATTTGTAATGTATTACAGTAATTTGGACCGGGGGCTCATGGTATGTTTCTTGACATGGAAACAGACTGTATGGCTGAAGTAGAGAATCACTGTACATTTTACTGAAATGTAATGATCATTTGCAGTTCCTAAACCAGTAGGATCAGTCTACACAGTAAGGAATTATGATGTCTATAAAATATATACTGCACACCTATCAATGCATTGGTTTCTTAAAAAAAATGTAAGTGGACATTTGCGGCTATTGCAAAATCTTAGTAAATATTTTATGTCTACCATATTTATTTTTATAATTCTCCAGCAAATCTTTATAAATCAGACCCCTACAGTATATCAGTCTTAGATTTCAGCCCATATTCTGCTTGCAAAAGCATTGTCTGATAAAAAATGTTTTGCCACATTTCTTTTTAGGGGTAAACTAGGATAACCACAGAGAGAGTGAATCTCCAGCGCTTTCTCCATCTGTGTCTTGTCAGGTCATGTAGCAGTTGATCAGCCCCTACGATCTTTTAAATACTGTTAATGGCACCACTAGATGGCATTAACATGAAGCAATTGTAAATGCATTATCTCTCACCTTTAGGATTCAAGTATTGTTTTCTTTTACTATAATTCTTGTGTACATTAAATAACCACCTCCATTACAAACAATGTTTGCTTTATATTATACAAGTCATTTGTGTTTTTACTTAGGTGGAAAGCACTGAATTGTTGTTTTTTCTATCATTACAGTAATGTTTGCCGTAACATTACCATAACATAAGTAATGAATGAGTCAGTGAATGACTGGATAGTCTACCTGAAATGCTGGAATGACTGTTCGCAATGTTGGCTTCTGGTTAGGATCAGGGCATGAGATGACAGCCAAACACTGGTTCTGACCTCCACTCACAACAGGAGTGGTCTTGGTATTTAATGTACTGCATACAATTACTGCTGCAGCAGGCAAGCACATTTCAAAATGATTTAATGGTATATAAAAATGCAAAATAAAACCGATTGGCCATTGAGTTAATTCATCCCAGATGACTCTGCTGCCTGTCGCGCCAGGCAGGACCGTATCCTAGCAACCTGAGCAGCTACTGTCTGTAAAACGGTCGCTCGGGGGAACTCCAGAATGAGAATAGGTGTGTCGACTGACTTTTATCATGGAACACCTGTTATAATCTGACTGGAAAGGATGATGATAATAATAACTTTAATTTGATATAGCACCCTTCACACCAAGGTGTCAGTGGGTGCTGATAGTACTTCCGGGACTGCAGTCAAAACTGTTAACATTCTACCAAACTTGGGGAGAGATTGGAGTTGCCTGAAACAGTTCATAATACTGAAATTACTACAAGTTATTTCAGGTGATCCAGGAAGAGACAATGCATCCTACAGATATTGTTCTCATTCATATGGATGTGATACTGGCTCTTTAAACAGTAATTGATGCTTCATTCAGTTATGCATTACCAATCTGTGCAGAAACTGTATTGCAGGGAATCATATTTTTCTAATAAAGATACTGTATGTCAAGAGAATGGACCAAAAAAGCATGGCCAAATTGCACTCTATACACAGTATCTGCATACCAACATTTTGCGCACAGATGGAGATTACGGGTGTACTTTGAATAAAATAGGTGTCCTTGACACATAAAATGTTCTATAGAGGATTCATCAAAGGTATGATGGATGAAGTTGTGCTGCAAAACTGTAATGCATCTGGCTTTTCCTAAAAGACCTGTTTGGGATGTGGTACCTCATAAAGAAATACTAATGAGGAGGTTATTTAGGAACACACATCTGTGACATCTGCATTCACCCCCCTGCAAAATGACAAGCAGACATTTTAAACCAGCTGTGGTCTACAAATATGCAGTCAAATCTATAGAGTTTAAAGAGGAACTGTTTTAAATATAAATAATAATCAAAAAAGTCAGTCTTTATCTATTTAAAATAAGCAAATACAAAAATCTATCAAATCTTGGGTTTGTAAAGAAAAACACAGCATGATTGTGCTTTGATAGGTCTATTATTAAAAGTAATACTGTACACTGTCTTGGGAATAATTGGACAGGTTAGTTGGGGCCCTCTTTTTTCCACAGATTCCATCCAACTCTCAACAGAATAATATACTGAACAGTACAGCAGGGAGAACACTTGACCGTTCTATTTTTAAGTTCACTACCACCAGTATTTGACTCTTAAATATGACTATGCACACTGCGCATTCTCCAGTCCCGACTCAGCAGTGCATTTGCACACTGCGCATTCTCCAGTCCCGACTCAGTAATGCATTTGCACACTGCGCATTCTCCAGCCCCGAAACAGCAGTGCATATGCACACTGCGCATTCTCCAGTCCCGACACAGCAGTGCATTTGCACACTGCGCATTCTCCAGCCCACCTCCCAGCAGTGCATTTGCACACTGCTCATTCTCCAGTCCCGACTCAGCAATGCATTTGCACACTGCACATTCTCCAGCCCGCCTCCCAGCAGTGCATTTGCACACTGCGCATTCTCCAGTCCCGACTCAGCAATGCATTTGCACACTGCGCATTCTCCAGTCCCGACACAGCAGTGCATTTGCACACTGCGCATTCTCCAGCCCACCTCCCAGCAGTGCATTTGCACACTGCTCATTCTCCAGTCCCGACTCAGCAATGCATTTGCACACTGCACATTCTCCAGCCCGCCTCCCAGCAGTGCATTTGCACACTGCGCATTCTCCAGTCCCGACTCAGCAATGCATTTGCACACTGCGCATTCTCCAGTCCCGACACAGCAGTGCATTTGCACACTGCGCATTCTCCAGCCCGCCTCCCAGCAGTGCATTTGCACACTGCGCATTCTCCAGCCCGCCTCCCAGCAGATCATTTTAGGTCAGCCACTTTAGTCTCCATGTTTCTGAGAATGATCCAGATGGCTCACTAGAACTTGTATTTGGGTTTGGCACAAAACTCTTCCTGAAACTGTTGGTATTTGGAATTTTATTCCACCACCACATACAACCCCCCAAATAATAGTGATGCTTACCCTTCCCAGAGGTTGATTATTTATGACATCGCCTACTTGCCATTTGGCAAGTTTAAACTCAGTGACATTTTATTCATGAGAGGACCTGTACAGTATTTCTGTGTAGATTCAAAGTTTAAACTCAATAACATTTTATTCATGAGAGGACCTGTACAGTATTTCTGTGTACAGATTCAAAGTTTAAACTCAGTAACAGCATTAACGGCATAACTACAAAGACACCTACAGCAAATTTCAATACACATGTTGTCATTCTACATGATTTTAATTAGGTCAGAATTGCTAATGTTACTCAATGCTTATTGTCACATTTTTGGAGCGCACTGTAGAGCTACTCACTATGTAATCTTTCTTTCTGCTGAAATGAATGAACAAACTGTCCTGGAAGATGTGCTCACTGAAGCGTTACCGCCACTTTTTGGTAGGGTCTTAATCTATTAAAATAATAGATTCTCCTTTCAAATTCAGATGCTGAACCTGTCTTGTGTTGAGTCTGAAGGTGACATGACTGTTTGACTTTGAAATATGAGCTTCATTATAGACGGGCACTGGCTTTTCATTTTTACTGTATATATATATATATATATATATATATATATATATATATATATATATATATATATATATATATATAAAGCCTTTGATACCCACTCCAGCATTGCAGCCTGTATGCCAAGCCCCAAGAACCTGACACAGCTGACTTCTATACCAGCACAGCTACCCAGTCCAGCGTTGCAGCCTGTATGCCAAGCCCCATGGACCTGACACAGATGACTTCTATACCAGCACAGATACCCAGTCACTCAGTCATAAGAACATAAGAAAGGTTACAAATGAGAGGAGGCCATTTGGCTCATCATCACGTTTGGTCCTTGTTTCTTTTTTCAGGTCGAAAAGTCCCTTGGTCGACATTTTACAACGCATTAGTAAGAACTCATCTAGAATATTGTGTTTAATTTTGGTCACCTCGTTACAAAAAAGGATATTACTGCTCTAGAAAGAGTGCAAAGAAGAGCGACCAGAATTATCCTGGGTTTAAAAGGCATGCCGTATGCAGACAGGCTAAAAGAATTGAATCTATTCAGTCTTGAACAAAGAAGACTACACGGCGATCTGATTCAAGCATTCAAAATTCTAAAAGGTATTGACAATGTTGACCCAAGGGACTTTTTCGACCTGAAAAAAGAAACAAGGACCAGGGGTCACAAATGGAGATTAGATAAAGGGGCATTCAGAACAGAAAATAGGAGGTGCTTTTTACACAGAGAATTGTAAGGGTCTGGAACCAACTCCTCAGTAATGTTGTTGGAGCTGACACCCTGGGATCCTTCCAGAAGCTGCTTGATGAGATTCTGGGATCAATAAGCTACTAACAACCAAACAAGCAAGATGGGCCGAATGGTCTCCTCTCGTTTGTAAACTTTCTTATGTTCTTATGAGAGGGTGTAGTGGAGAACTCATTTTGACATTTCCTATTAGAATATGTAAAGTTATTTCCACCCATAAACCTCATCTATGAACAGGGTGTCAGCTGTCATTATTCTACCAATAGATTATGGTTAGCATTATAATCAGTGTGTGCATTCTGAAAGTTAACATTGACTCACTGAACTAGCTAATCTGTTTGCCCTACTGTCACTCGCATGCTGGTGCCCAACTTTCAGTGTGGTGATATACAGGGTTACATGTGCAGTGTACCCAAGTTATACTTTTCAGTTTTGGCGCTTTATCATATTGGACCCATTACAGTAGAGGGTTAGGGTTAGGGTTGTTATATTAATGGAAAATGTATGAAAAATGTAGGCCCAAATCATTTTATTATATACTTCTAACTGTCTCAATGTTAACCTCAATTCAGTATCTCTACAGTAATGTGAAAGCAGGTTTGGTCAGAAAGATTTAGCAGCATTTTTGTTTTACAATTTTTTGCAATTACCTCTTTCTTGTTGTTTTGTATTTCATTTATTAAATAGCAATTGCCTAAATAAGCACCTGCACATGATTAGTAACATCAAATATATCATAATAAAGTGTGAATCTGCATTACTCAGTTTCGCCATTCCAGTCCAAGGGATTGCAGCAGACTGCAAATTGCCTTAACGATTGCAGCAGACTGCACATTACTGTAACATCCCTTAATGCAGACTGCTAGAACTAATCATGAGTAATGATATTATTTCTGGCCAGTAAATGTCAACTACTTGTACAGCTATGATACTTTGTTATTTGAGTACTATTTGACTTGCGTTGCCAGGGTGATCAACTAGTTTAGTTTAGTTTAGGCTGGAGTGAGAACAAAGATGGTGACTGTACCTGCTGTATATAGCTCTGGTTGAGTTTCAAGAACCCAACAGCCTTGACAGCAGTTACAATTCTACAGAACCACATAAGTTGTCAACTCTGCTTATCACCATTTTTCTTAATTCCCTTTGAAGTTATATTAAAAGGTTTTGACTGTAATCAAATTAGCATTTAAATTAAATTAAGCAAGAGATTTAAGCAATACATTCAAGTAAGTAAAAAGTAATTTCATTTAATTTCATGTAATATTTATTTTGCAAACAATTACATTTAATATAGAAGCAATTTTGTGGGAATGGCTGATCAATGGTTAAACATGCATTTCTAATTGCATAAAAGCAACATAAAAAGTAGAGGGAGAAGTTGAAAGGGGTGACAGGAATCTATGAGCACAACAATGTTATTAATTTGAACAGAAGTGCTACTGTAAGGTTATTGCTGATCCACTGCAAAACACAGAAGACTGTGCTCCAAGGCCCTTGATTTAGAAGGAGAAGAATCCCAGGGATTTGCAGGTTCCAGTCTCCAGCCTCAAATCTTTACCTGCAACAATGCAAGCCTTGTATCCTGTTCTGTAGTCGCTAATGGCATCTGCCAAATAAATAATAATAATAATGGGCGCACCATGAGAGAATGCCCGAATGTTACAGAATAAGACCTGGTACTTTCATCCCACATTAACTCTTAACATGTTTATTTATAGAAGCTAGAGCCACTTGGGACTGCATTAGAGGAAGATTAAAAACATTGTACATTTTCATTTTGTTTTTTCATTTTGTTTTTTTGAATCCCTAATCCTCAGAAGAGCTGTCAGGGAAGGCCCTCCCTGTGCAGAAGTCTGTTCTTGTGCCAGATAAGTCTATAAACAAACAGACCATCATGCTCAAGAGCTGCTTCCTTTCAGCAGCAATGGAAAGTCAAAGTTAAAAAAATAAAATAAAGGCTGTAGACATTTCCACTAGCACAGCACTGAAGTGTGCTTTGAACAAGCCTTGGAGGACTCTGTAGATCATACACTTGGAGATAAAGATAACCAACTTGAAATCATTTAAAACGAAAGTAACATACTGTATGCTTTCTCTTCCATGTGTCACTCAGTGCAGCACTGAATCCAGGTTGAGTTGCAGCAGCCTGTTGCTTTGCAGTTTTCTGATAGAAATGTTTCTGCTGAAGCAATGTGGCTAGCTTCAAGATGAAATCTCCCCTACTGATATTTTTCTGGGTGCATTTCTTGTCAAAACGAAGGAATTGATGGATGCCAGGTCCAGTAGAGATAGCAACAGGCTTGTATATAACAAAAAATAGAATATTGTAGGTTATATTCAAAATAAAAATGTGTATTGTAAAAGGCAGTCAAAATGACTGCTTTTGGCAGTTCTAGGTGGGCATGATTTATAACTTCCTTATTTTCATGATCCTGCCTTTCAAATGTTGCCAGGTTATTTAATAGATGTATTTAGGAAAAGTCATAAATGGACAATCGCATAACTTTCAGACACGCAGATTAATTTAGATTTGAAAACCTCAAACTGTCACAATGACTGCCGTGCCAGTTCTAGTGTTAATATCCTGACAACTTTTTACACTTAGCACTTTAAAGTCTGTTTCAAAGCTTTTTACATAATGCCTACTCTAGTGCACTGGGGTTTGAGATCTGTCCTCTAAATCAATACAGGAGGAGCGATTTAAAAACAAAAAAAACATAACAAGTGCTCTGGCTTTTCTGTCCCGTACCACATCATGGATCGTTATTGCTGTGTTACCTGTTTGAACACATGGGCAATAATCCTTACACTATCAGTGCACTAGAGCGGACATTATACATATCAGGACCATTTGAAGACCCCAGAGATGTACCCTACTTAGCTTAACCCAGACGGTTTTCATGCTGACGCGCTGGGGAGATCACACAGTGGTCGATCCTTGGAGCCAGCATCACAGCCATTGTGTGAGCTAATGTGCTGGGGAGGCAAAATAAGCTGATTGCTGGAGCTAGCATTACACTTCAGACATCAACAGAAGTTTTAACATAAGAACATAAGAAAATAAGAATGTATACAAATGAGAGGAGGCCATTCGGCCCATCTTGCTTGTTTGGTTGTTAGTAGCTTATTGATCCCAGAATCTCATCAAGCAGCTTCTGGAAGGATCCCAGGGTGTCAGCTCCAACAACATTACTGAGGAGTTGGTTCCAGACCCTTACAATTCTCTGTGTAAAAAGCACCTCCTATTTTCTGTTCTGAATGCCCCTTTATCTAATCTCCATTTGTGACCTCTGGTCCTTGGTTCTTTTTTCAGGTCGAAAAAGTCCCCTGGCTCGACATTGTCTATACCTTTTAGGATTTTGAATGTTTGAATCAGATCACCACGTAGTCTTCTTTGTTCAAGACTGAATAGATTCAATTCTTTTAGCCTGTCTGCATACGACATGCCTTTTAAACACGGGATAATTCTGGTTGCTCTTCTTTGCACTCTTTCTAGAGCAGCAATATCTTTTTTGAACACAATATTCTAGGTGAGGTCTTACTAACGCATTGTAAAGTTTTAACATTACTTCCCTTGATTTAAAATCAACATGTTTCACAATATATCTGAGCATCTTGTTGGCCTTTTTATAGCTTCTCCACATTGTCTAGATGAAGACATTTCTGAGTCAACATAAACTCCTAGGTCTTTTTCATAGATTCCTTCTTCAATTTCAGTATCTCCCATATGATATTTGTAATGCACATTTTTATTGCCTGCGTGCAGTACCTTACACTTTTCTCTATTAAATGTCATTTGCCATGTGTCTGCCCAGTTCTGAATGCTGTCTAGATGATTTTGAATGACCTTTGCTGCTGCAACAGTGTTTGTCACTCCTCCTGTTTTTGTGTCGTCTGCAAATTTAACAAGTTTACTTACTATACCAGAATCTAAATCATTAATGTAGATTAGGAATATCAGAGGACCTAATACTGATCCCTGTGGTACACCACTGGTTACCCCGCTCCATTTTGAGGTTTCTCCTCTAATCAGTACTTTCTGTTTTCTACATGTTAACCACTCCCTAATCCATGTGCATGCATTTCCCTGAATCCCTACTGCATTCAGTTTGAGAATTAATCTTTTATGCGGGACCTTGTCAAAAGCTTTCTGGAAATCTAAATAAACCATGTTGTATGCTTTGCAATTATCCATTGTCGATGTTGCATCCTCAAAAAAATCAAGCAGGTTAGTTAGACACAATCTCCCTTTCCTAAAACCATGCTGACTGTCTCCTAGGATACTGTTACCATATAGGTAATTTTCCAGTTTGGATCTTATTATGGTTTCCATAAGTTTACATATAATAGAAGTCAGGTTTATTGGTCTGTAGTTACCTGGTTCGGTTTTCTCTCCCTTTTTGTGGATCGGTATTACGATTGCAATTCTGCAGTCTGTCGGTACAACCCCTGTGTCAAGAGACTGTTGCATGATCTTGGTTAGCGGTTTGTAAATAACTTCTTTCATTTCTTTGAGTACTATTGAGAGGATCTCATCCGGCCCAGGTTCTCCGTACAATGCAAGGGGTATAAATAAGGTTGAACCTGCACCACTGTTGACAGATATGTAAATATGAGAAGCTGCAGCAGCGACTGGCATTGCTGACCGACTGCATATTCCACTTCATTTGTGTCTTTTTGGCCGGCTGGATTATTATTATTATTATTATTATTATTATTATTATTATTATTATTTGTTTATTTAGCAGACACCTTTATCCAAAGTGACGTACAGAGACTAGGGTGTGTGAACTATGCATCAGCTGCAGAGTCAATTACAATTACATCTCACCCAAAAGACGGAGCACAAGGAGGTTAAGTGACTTGCTCAGGGTCACACAATGAGTCAGTGGCTGAGGTAGGATTTGAACCGGGGACCTCCTGGTTATAAGCACTTTTCTTTAACCACTGGACTACACATTAATCAATTTGGTGTCATCCTCTCGAACATCTTGATGTCGGCTTAACTCCCTTTGGCTTCTTACCAGATGTATACAAGAAGAAATTGTCTGGCAACCAAAAGGCTGTCTTGAAATGTTTACAGTACAGAACAGACTTAAAATGCTAACTCCAGATTGCTTCATGTGATGCCCAGCCTATTGACATCACGCCACCTGTTTCTCTGAAATGAGTCGGCCAAACAGCACATGAAGTGTCTGCCTATCAGAGCGGAGCTGTAGACTGGAGAAGATAGTTGTGTCACATGGTCACGTGTGCGCACACAAGAGCACTTCGAATGGGATATGGGCACTAGGACCCACTGCAGCTTTTTCTAAATCTTTATTTACCAGGTTAATAACCCTTAGTTGCCCCTCACAGCCAAACAGATTTCTGACCATACAAAGGCGGAACACCACGGCTATACAAAATAACAAGTTTTATTTTATTTACAGTAAAACACAGCAAATGTGGTAAAACAGCAATACAATTAATTATCCTGTTTCCAGAATACTAATTAATCACAGTTTAGGATACCAGGGTACAAGAAAACACTACTGTATTCCAGATGAAAAAAGTCCTGCAGCTCCAAGTCCAAACCCAACTGTCCTGCCCAACTCAGATCCTGTTGAGTTGTTAGTGTAGGGCCAAATGCCCTACTTGCAAGGTCCTCAGCCAAATTCCTGAAATACATTCAGAAAAGAAATATTTACTGAAGCAAGGTTCAATAGCAGGACTTCAATCATGGGAACTTTTAATATCGATGAATGAAAACTTCAGGCATGTCCTCCTTTGTCCCTTTGCTCATCATTTTGACCACATTACTTGACATTGATTCAGGGGAGGATGGACCTGTTAGTAACACTTTGAGTATAAGGGTGCAGGCAGTCTAATGACTGAACCCATCATTCGAAACATTTGCAAAACTTACTGCAGTTGTGAAGAAAACCGATGTGCTTGTCCTCATTACTGAACTGTATGAGAGTAAAAGCAGAGGATTCTGTAAAGGGGTTAACAGAATCTATTGTGAGCCTATCATAAAACAGAACCAGGGATCAACAGAACATCTGCAATCCAGTAAGTCTGCAGAACATCATTCTGCTAGAATTATGGAATACAGTTTGTTTGTTTGTTTGCTTGCACTCCTGCTCAGCCCCGCTCTCCAACATTCATAAACACACTTACCAACAACTGGGTCAAGCATTTATTTGACAGTTAATATCATTTTAACAGCCGCAGAAAGCTATACCGATCCACAAAAAGGGAGACAAAACCGAACCGGGTAACTACAGACCAATAAGCCTAACTTCTATTATATGTAAACTTATGGAAACTATAATAAGATCTAAAATGGAAAATTACCTATATGGTAACAACATCCTGGGAGACAGTCAGCATGGTTTTAGGAAAGGAAGATCGTGTCTAACTAACCTGCTTGACTTTTTTGAGGATGCAACATTGACAATGGATAATTGCAAAGCATACAACATGGTTTATTTAGATTTTCAGAAAGCTTTTGACAAAGTCCCACATAAAAGATTAATTCTCAAACTGAACGCAGTAGGGATTCAAGGAAATGCATGCACATGGATTAGGGAGTGGTTAACATGTAGAAAACAGAAAGTACTGATTATAGGAGAAACCTCAAAATGGAGCGAGGTAACCAGTGGAGTACCACAAGGATCAGTATTAGGTCCTCTGCTATTCCTAATCTACATTAATGATTTAGATTCTGGTATAGTAAGCAAACTTGTTAAATTTGCAGACGACACAAAAGTAGGAGGAGTGGCAAACACTGTTGCAGCAGCAAAGGTCATTCAAAATGATCTAGACAGCATTCAGAACTGGGCAGACACATGGCAAATGACATTTAATAGAGAAAAGTGTAAAGTATTCCATGCAGGCAATAAAAATGTGCGTTATAAATATCATATGGGAGATACTGAAATTGAAGAAGGGAACTATGAAACTCTGGGGAAGCTATAAAAAAGGCCAACAAGATGCTTGGATATATTGTGAGAAGTGTTGAATTTAAATCAAGGGAAGTAATGTTAAAACTTTACAATGCATTAGTAAGACCTCACCTAGAATGTTGTGTTCATTTCTGGTCACCTCATTACAAAAAGGATATTGCTGCTCTAGAAAGAGTGCAAAGAAGAGCAACCAGAATTATCCTGGGTTTAAAAGGCATGCCGTATGCAGACAGACTAAAAGAATTGAATCTATTCAGTCTTGAACAAAGAAGACTACACAGCGATCTGATTCAAACATTCAAAATCCTAAAAGGTAGAGACAATGTCGACCCAGGGGACTTTTTTGACCTGGGGGTCACAAATGGAGATTAGATAATGGGGCATTCAGAACAGAAAATAGAAGACACTTTTTTGCACAGAGAATTGTGAGGGCCTGGAACCAACTCCCCAGTAATGTTGTTGAAGCTGACACCCTGGGATCCTTCAAGAAGCTGCTTGATGAGATTCTGGGATCAATAAGCTACTAACAACCAAACGAGCAAGATGGGTTGAATGGCCTCCTCTCGTTGTAAACTTTCTTATGTTCTTCTTCTTTTGTTCTTATTACACTGATCCTGTGTGTAGACACTTGCCTGTCGGACACCAAAGTGATATTTGCACTCGGCTGTCTTATTTCAGCAATAAGGAGTTCATTCAGTGGTCCAGACGTTACCACTGCTGTTGAGTTTATTAAGTTCATTCAGTCTTGACAATATCACTGCTCTTGTGTTTGTTGAGTTCATACAGTCTAGACTATATCACTGCTCTTGTCTTTGTTGAGTTCATTCACTCTAGACGTTATATCTGCTGTTGTGTTGAGTTCATTCAGTCTTGACAAGATCACTGCTGTTATGTTTGTTGTTCATTCAGTCTAGACGATATCACTGCTCTTGTGTTTGAGTTCATTCAGTCTCGACAATATCACCACTGTTATGTTTGTTGTTCATTCATCTAAACAATATCACTGCTGTTGTGTTTGTTGAGTTCATTCAGTCATGACGATATCGCTGCTCTTGTGTTTGTTGAGTTCATTCAGTTGTCTAGACAATGTCACTGCTGTTGTGTTGGTTGACTTCATTCAGTTTTCTAGACAATATAACTGCTGTTGTGTTTGTTGAGTTCATTCAGTCTAGATGATATCACTGCTCTTGTGTTTGTTTAGTTCATTCAGTTTTCTAGACGATATAACTGCTGTTGTGTTTGTTGAGTTCATACAGTCTAGCCTATATCACTGCTCTTGTGTTTGAGTTCATTCAGTCTCGACAAAATCACTGATGTTATGTTTGTTGTTCATTCAGTCTAGACGATATCACTGTTGTTGTTTGTTGAGTTCATTCAGTCTAGACGATATTGCTGCTCTTGTGTTTGTTGAGTTCATTCAGTTGTCTAGACGATACCGCTGCTCTTGTGTTCATTCAGTAAAAACCTTTTTTTAACACAGTTAAGTTTGCTATTTATCTGATAGAAAACATCTAATAATCTCTTTAGTTAGGGGCTATCACGTGCAACACATAGTACCTATTGTTTTATATATATATATATATATATATATATATATATATATATATATATATATATATATATATATATATATATATATATGTATATTATTTTATATAAATAATACCTTACTATTTAACATTTGTACATTAAAGATAATTTGGTTGATTTGGGACACTCGGAGCAGGTTTCCAATGCTCAGCCTGTTGCGATATTTTGATTTCATAAAGTCACTTTATGAAATTGTAACCCTCATCACTTGACAGTTCCAGCAACTTGTCCTACAATAATGGTGACAGGGAGGTCTCAGTTTCTAGTAATGATCTAAAATGGTGAAAGGGTCATGAACCCACTGCTTTCCTTTCCGTGGATCACAGTTAGTCTTCAAACCTTTGGAGGGTCAAGTTTAGACGGGATGAGATTATTTCACATAGGAGAGGCAGAGCGATGTCTTTACTGTCATCAATCATGAGATATGCAAAAGATGGAAACATGTCAAAACAATTGCGCCTGACACTTGCTTTCCAAACTTGGAGCTTTTCTTTAAAGCCTGTGATCGTGACAAAAAATCCAAAGACACTCAACATGCTTCCCTGCATAGAGAGATTGAGCTGATTGATGTGATCAAATACATCTGACAAATATGCAAGCTTGGTGAGCCGTTGTAAATCCCAAAGGCATTCTGCAAGCTTGGTGAGCCATTGTAAATCCAGAAGGTATTCTGCAAGCTTGGTGAGCCATTGTAAATCCAGAAGGTATTCTGCAAGCTTGGTGAGCCATTGTAAATCCAGAAGGTATTCTGCAAGCTTGGTGAGCCATTGTAAATCCAGAAGGTATTCTGCAAGCTTGATGAGCATTTGTAAATCCAGAAGGTATTCTGCAAGCTTAATGAGCCATTGTAAATCCATAAGGTATTCTGCAAGCTTGGTGAGCCATTGTAAATCCAGAAGGCATTCTGCAAGCTTGGTGGGCCATTGTAAATCCAGAAAGTATTGAGCAGAAAGGCTTCAAGTTCCTGTCACAGTTCATGCACATGGTTAAGCACTTCACCACAGAATAACCATCACACTTCAGCGTGTAAGAGTCATGTGTGCTATACTGCCCTACTCTTATCAGTGTGTGAGAGTCATTTGCTCTATACTGCCCTACTCTGATCAGTGTGTAAGAGTCATGTGTGCTTTACTGCCCTACTCTGATCAGTGTGTAAGAGTCATGTGTGCTTTACTGCCCTACTCTGATCAGTGTAAGAGTCATTTGTGCTATACTGCCCTACTCTATCATATACTATTTGGCAAAATACAATTGTAAGACTAGGGTGAAAATATAAGCATTTTTTCATTTTTTTGTTTTTGTAATTATTGGATTTTTTATTTTGCAAAAAAAACAATAGCTACTATACTTCATGAAAACCACAAGGTGGGGTGTGTGAGTTGCAGTTGTGATGGAATTGTGCTGGATCAGACATGTAAGCCTGATGTGATTATTAGCATATTAAAGGTATAGAGAGAAGTCCTGCATGTTAATGGAAGAACGTAGTGTTCTGTGTTGTTTTATATACAGTTCTTACTGTACAGTCCAGTAGTGCTGCAGTATTTTTCCCAATGAAGAGAAAGTTGCCTCAAATATGTTTAGTATTAATCATTTTGCATTGTTTCCCATCGTTCCGAGTGGCTCTGGATTCCGTTGCTCATTCTTCTCTAAATCTATGATTCATGGTTTTTTATTAATTATTTTGCATTGTTTCCCATCGTTCCGAGTGGTTCTGGATTCCGTTGCTCATTCTTCTCTAAATCTATGATTCATGGTTTTGTATTAATTATTTTGCATTGTTTCCCATCGTTCCGAGTGGTTCTGGATTCCGTTGCTCAATCTTCTCTAAATCTATGATTCATTGTTTTGTATTAATTATTTTGCATTGTTTCCCATCATTCCGAGTGGCTCTGGATTCCGTTGCTCATTCTTCTCTAAATCTGCCTTTACTGCTTTGATCTGGAGAAACAGAAGAGCTGGGACTTACCAGCCTTCCTAATTCCATTCAAATCACATGCCAATGTTACCTTTCAACTCTGTCAGCCCCGCCTACTCAACATGTAAAGACACAGTGGGTGATTCTGGCGGAGTTGCTAGGTTACAGTGTCACATGATTTTAATGGAACTGGGAAAGCTTTTCTGTCCCAGCACTTGGGATTCCCCTGACAGATCATTAGTATTATTGAGGAATAGCAAATGCAATGTAATATGAAAATAAAACTGTCATTTGAAATTGTTTACTCTTTAACCCAACATCACAGAAGAACAATCCTGCAACAAGAACCTAGTTCATAACAGATAAAATATTAAAAACAAACAGGTACCTGAGGATTTGTATGTGGCACAGATGCATTTGCAGTATTTTCACTCTTCAGATGTTGCAGGCAAAGTTCAGCCTAGATTGAATGAATTTGAAATGCTGGCTTTTTGAAACAGGTGTGCTTTATCATAAAGGCAGTGTGGCAATGTGCCCCGCCCCTGTGTGCATGTGTGTGTTATATGTTGCATGTTGCGTGTGTTAATGTTGGTGTATAGAGATGGCTGCACAGGATATA
Organism: Acipenser oxyrinchus oxyrinchus; assembly: GCA_030684275.1. Lineage (NCBI taxonomy): Eukaryota > Metazoa > Chordata > Actinopteri > Acipenseriformes > Acipenseridae > Acipenser > Acipenser oxyrinchus. Next base: position 87,398,149 of record CM060251.1, on the reverse strand, counting down.
AATGGGTGTGTGCAGCACGAGTTATTTAAGATGTAATTGTATTTAGGCACAGGATTGCACATCACTGCACGTGCATTTAAAGTATTTAATATGTGAGCACGAGGTTGCATCGCATTAATTCACGTGCTGGGATTCAAGTGAATAATTAATTAGTAATTGAATCCCAGCACAACAGTATAAATAGATGCACGTTTCATTCACTCGGGGTTGGGTGTTCGTGAGTGGAGAACGGGTGAGAGAGAGAGGAGAAAGAAAGAAAGAAAGAAAGAAAGAAACGTTTGTGTTTTACTCACCGTGTTTGTTTGTCTTCGTCCCTGTTTGTTAGTGTCTGTCCGTTTTGTTTATCTCTTTTGTTTTGGCGAATGTGCCGTGTTTTGTGTTCAAACCTTTTATTTTCTGTTCTGTTTAATTATTAAATGCTGAGCGCGATCACGCGCTCAGCTTCACCAAAACCCCATCTCTGTTATTTATTTCCTGGCTCTGGTCTGACGCCACTCACTGCTGCCGTCTTTGTGACAGGCAGTTAACACCCTTGTTCTGGCAGCAGGAGAAGAAGGAGGGCTGTAAAAGCAATGGAGGAATGTCACTTGTAGGCCTCTGTTGAGGCTGATTTATTCCCTTTAGCTGCAGAATTAATAACCTCTCTACCCACCAGCCTCACCACAGTCGCCCTGCTTTTGCTTTTATATGGGATTTTGTTTCTGATTCCTCCTTCTATGATTTTCTTCATGCAGTACATGTTTATTTTGGCTTCCTTCCTCTTTTTTCAAAGGTAGCAGCAGTAACCTGACACACAAAGGGCATTTACTTTGACACACATTCTAATGACTGACTAATTTAGCTGTCAAAGATACTAATACATACCCTATTAATACTCTTGAAATATTTGCAGTGGCAGCTTCAGGCATGGCTTGGCTTGTAAATATATCTTCTGCTGTCTGTCCAAAAGGCAGCCGTGATCCACACAGCAGTGTTTTCCAATGTCACTGCAAACACCAGAGTTAGAGACAGTGATCCACACAGCAGTGTTTTCCAATGTCACTGCAAACACCAGAGTTAGAGACAGTGATCCACACAGCAGTGTTTTCCAGTGTCACTGCAAACATCAGTTATAATGGGGATCACAGTGAGCCGGGGGCTATACTTCATATTCCAGAAGTTACCAGAGGGTTTTGTATTGCCTTTGACAGCCCATCTCCCAGGCTGCTTTCACTTTATTTTGCTCTTATAAACTTGCAGAGTGATGGAGCAGCAGGTCTCCCTGGGACACAGGGGCAGCATCTGCAGGGGTTTAAGCTGTTTTCTATTCCTGCTGTTTTTATCAAACCCGTAAGCTTTCAATACTCAATGGAAATCAGAATACAGTATTGCAGCTTGTTTATTGGGAGGCAAAACATAAAACAAAAAAGCAGATGAGGCAAATAATGCTTCTTAAATCATATTTATTTTCTTTTTTAAATGTATCATTGTGGCAATGCACCCCGCCTCTGTGTGCTTTTGCATGTTATATGTTGCATGTAGTGTGTTAATGTTGGTGTATTGTAGTTGGTACACGGTATATAATGTGGGTAATGAGCACGAGTGTTTAAAATGTATAATTGTGCTTAGGCACAGGGATTGCACTTCACTTCACATGCATTTAAAGTATGTAATAACATGTGAGCACAGGGTTGCACAGAATTAGTTCACGTGCTGGGATTCAAGTGAATAATTAATTAGTAATTGAATCACGGCACAACAGTATATATAGATGCATGTTTTACTCAATCAGGGTTGTGTGTTCCGTGTGTGGAGAACGGGTGTGGAGAGGAGATAAAGTGAAGTAAAGTAAAATAAACTAAAATAATAATTGTTATTTGTGACTCACCGTGTTTGTTTTTCTGTTAGTCCACTGTTCGTTTAAGTGTTAGTCTGTTTTGTTTGTCACCAGAAGGTCCCCAGTTCAAATCCCACCTCAGCCACTGACTCATTGTGTGACCCTGAGCAAGTCACTTCACCTCCTTGTGCTCTGTCTTTAGGGTGAGACGTAATTGTAAGTGACTCTGCAGCTGATGCATAGTTCACACATCCTAGTCTCTGTAAGTCGCCTTGGATAAAGGCGTCTGCTAAATAAATAAATAATAATTATTATTTCAAAAAACAACTCTCAATTAAACTTTGCATCCCTTTTTCCTTTACCATCCCCTGTTCCACATAGCGAGGTCAATGTGTTTTAAAATACTGACACTACATCATGATGCATAAGCAAAGCACTTTATATGCCATGAGCCAGCCTCAAGGTATTCATTTGGCAGGACGTTGAGTCTGGTCAGGTGCATTGTAGACAGCTGGGACGGTGGTGGTTCAGGTGCTGCCGCTGGGAGCGCAGGATGAGTCACACAGCTGGGACGGTGGTGGTTCAGGTGCTGCCGCTGGGAGCGCAGGATGAGTCACACAGCTGGGACGGTGGTGGTTCAGGTGCTGCCGCTGGGAGCGCAGGATGAGTCACACAGCTGGGACGGTGGTGGTTCAGGTGCTGCCGCTGGGAGCGCAGGATGAGTCACACAGCTGGGATGGTGGTGGTTCAGGTGCTGCCGCTGGGAGCGCAGGATGAGTCACACAGCTTGGACGGTGGTGGTTCAGGATCGGTAGCCTGCCCACCTCTGCTCAGGATTGCTCGGCATAAAAGAGATTCTGGCTTTAGGCTTGTGAGATCGGACGATGCTCACACATCTGTGCTGTGTGGTGAGTCTCCTGCGGTGAGGAGAAAAAAAAAGAAAAAAACATAATTGGACATTCTAAATTGGGGGAAAATAAAAAAATAATAATAATAATTGGACACTAAATAAAAAAAATAAAACAGAAAACGCTGTAAAATGATTTTTATAGTCAAGCTTTGTCGGCAGCCATGGTGGCTTATTAAACCTTGGAATATAATTACAAATAACAAGCAGAATTGGAATTGGGGATTTAGGATCCGTCCAGCAGGAACACTTTTAATCAATTCCTTCCTCCTGGATTTTCATTAGATTATCAAAGAAACAAAACACGACATACAGTATGCTCTACACTATCTTTCTAGCAACTTTCTCTATTAGGGTATCACTGCTGTCAATATGTAAACAGTACTTCAATAGACAGGTCATCTGGCAGACCTTGGGCAATTGCTTTAGAAGTGACATAATTAGTTGAATGGAGTCCACCTGTGTGCAATTAAGGTGTTTAACATGATTTCAGGTTAAATACACCTGTCTCTGGGAGGTCGCACAGTTGGTTAGTACATTTCCTAACAAAAACTACATCATGAAGACGAAGGAACATTCATAGCAAATCCGGAATAAGGTTCTTCAAAAGCACCAATCAGGGGTAGTATATAAGAACATTTCCAAGGCATTGAATATCCCCCGGAGCACAGTAAAGTCCATTATTAAGAAATGGAGAGAATATGGCACAACTGTGAATCTGTCTAGAACAGACCGTCCTCAAAAACTGAGTATCTGGGTGAGAAGGGCACTTGCCAGGGAGGCCACCAAGAGGCCTATGGCAACTCTAAAGGAGTTACAGTCTTCCACGGCTGAGCTGGGAGACACTGTGCATACGGCAACAATAGCCCGGGTGCGTCACAAAACTGGCCTTTATGGGAGAGTGCAAAAAGAAAGCCATTGTTGAAAAAAACTCACATCAAATCTCGGCTAGAGTTTGCCAGAAGGCATGTGGGAGACTCTGAGGCCAAGTGGAAGAAGATTATATGGTCTGATGAGACCAAAATAGAGCTTTTTGGCCTCAACGCTAAGCGCTATGCTTGGAGCAAGCCTATCACTGCACATCATCCTGAGAACACCATCCCTACCGTGAAGCATGGTGGTGGCAGCATCATGCTATCAGGATGCTTCTCTGCGTCAGGGCCTGGAAAGCTCGTGAAGATAGAGGGCAAAGAGGATGCAGCAAAGTACAGAGAAATCCTGGAGGAAAACCTGCTGAAGTCTGCAAGAGACCTGGGACTTGGGAGAAGATTCATCTTCCAGCAGGACAATGACCCCAAACAAACAGCCAAAGCCACACTGGTGGCTTAAAAACAAAAAGGTCAATGTCCTGGAGTGGCCCAGTCAAAGTCCGGACCTCAATCCAATTGAGAATATGTGGAAAGAGTTGAAAATTGCTGTTCACCAAAGGTCCCCATCCAACTTGACGGAGCTTGAGCAATTTTGCAAAGAAGAATGGGCAAAAATTGCAGTGTCCAGATGTGCAAAGCTGGTAGAGACTTATCCAAATAGACTAATGGCTGTAATTGCTGCCAAAGGTGCCTCTACCAAATATTGACTCAAGGGGGTGAATACTTATGCAATCAATTATTTTCTGCTTTGTATTTGTAGATTTTATTTTTTACTTTGACATTATGGACTTTTTTTGTGTTTATCAGTGGCAAAAACTCCTAATTAAATCCATTTTGATTCCATGTTGTGACACAATAAAATGTGGGAAAGTCCAAGGGGGTGAATACTTTTGAGAGCCACTGTAAAACAAGTTTAATAAGAACAGAAGAACAGAAGAAAGTTTACAAATGAGAGGAGGCCATTCAGCCCATCTTGCTTGTTTGGTTGTTAGTAGTTTACTGATCCCAGAATCTCATCAAGCAGCTTCTTGAAGGATCCCAGGGTGTCAGCTTCAACAACATTACTGGAGAGTTGGTTCCAGATTTCCACGATTCTCTGGTGCGAATGCCCCTTTATCTAATCTCCATTTGTGACCCCTTATCCTTGTTTCTTTTTTCAGGTCAAAAAAGTCCCTTGGGTCAACATTGTTAATACCTTTTAGAATTTTGAATGCTTGAATCAGATCACTGCGTAGTCTTCTTTCTTCAAGATTGAATAGATTCAATTCTTTTAGCCTGTCTGCATATAACATGCCTTTCTAGAGCAGCAATATCCTTTTTGTAGCGAGGTGACGGCTCATCTCGGATGGATTATCTACATCAGGCCCATACACTCCAGATACAGTAAGCCAGGTCCGGTCCGCATTCTTGGAAGTTTCCTCTTGAAGTTTAAGTTGAATGAGATGGTTTCTGCCTCGAGCAATTGAGCAATCCTGTCACCTAGATTTGAATACACTACACAGTATATAATATTTTTGTTTGTTTCCCATAAAACGATTACAATAAATTGTTGGTTAAAAATGTTTGATGCAATTAATTGACTGAATAATTTAGTCATTTTAATTTCCTGTTGCAAAAAAGAAAGTGCATCATAGGGAGTTTGTATTGCGGCTGGCAACAATATTGCAAAAAATGTCATCAAATCTTGTAAAACCTTGCAGGACCAAAACCAAAATGTTAAATGTGCTTAGCCTGTAAAAGGTAATTTTTTTATACTAGATAAATCAACTAACATTGTAATATCACTGGGAAAGAAGCAGTTATTGTAAAGTGAATAAAGACTATCAGACTGAAACAAGTTCATTGTGGCAGCAGTTCAGTTGAGAAGATTTAAAAGAACTCCCCTGGGAGCACTTGTAGCATCTGAATATTCAACTGCTCATTACAAGTCAGTACAAGCTCATACTGCTGCTCATGACATTGCAAGCCAGTGCAAGCTCAAACTGCTGGTCATTACAAGCCAGTGCAAGCTCATACTGCTGCTCATTACAAGCCAGTGCAAACACATACTGATGCTCATTACATTACAAGCCAGTGCAAGCTCATACTGCTGCTCATTACAAGCCAGTGCAAGCTCATACTGCTGCTCATTACAAGCCAGTACAAGCTCATACTGCTGCTCATTACATTACAAGCAAGTGCAAGCTCATATTGCTGCTCATTACAAACCAGTGCAAGCTCATACTGCTGTTCATTACATTGCAAGCCAGTACAAGCTCATACTGTTGCTTACTGCAAGCCAGAACAAGCCCATACTGCTGCTCATTACAAGCCAATGCAAGCTCATACTGCTGGTCATTACATGCCAGTGAAAGCTCATACTGCTGCTCATTACAAGCCAGTGCAAGCTCATACTGCTGCTCATTACAAGCCAGTACAAGCTCATACTGCTGCTCATTACATTACAAGCAAGTGCAAGCTCATATTGCTGCTCATTACAAACCAGTGCAAGCTCATACTGCTGTTCATTACATGCCAGTGAAAGCTCATACTGCTGCTCATTACAAGCCAGTGCAAGCTCATACTGCTGTTCATTACATTGCAAGCCAGTCCAAGCTCATACTGCTGCTTATTGCAAGCCAGTACAAACTCATACTGCTGCTCATTACAAGCCAGTACAAGCTCATACTGCTGCTCATTACAAGCCATTGCAAGCTCATACTGCTGCTCATTACATGCCAGTGCAAGCTCATACTGCTGCTTATTGCAAGCCAGTACAAGCTCATATTGCTGCTTACTGCAAGCCAGTACAAGCTCATACTGCTGCTCATTACAAGCCCGTACAAGCTCATACTACTGCTCATTACATTACAAGCCAGTGCAAGCTCATACTGCTGCTTATTGCAAGCCAGTACAAGCTCATACTGCTGCTCATTACAAGCCAGTACAAGCTCATACTGCTGTTTATTGCAAGCCAGTACAAGCTCATACTGCTGCTCATTACATTATAAGCCAGTGCAAGCTCATACTGCTGCTCATTACATTGCAAGCCAGTGCAAGCTCATGCTGCTGCTCATGGCAAGCCAGTACAAGCTCATTCTGCTGCTCATTACATTGCAAACCAGTGCAAGCTCATACTGCTTGTCATTACAAACCAATACAAGCTCATACTGCTGCTCATTTCAAGCCAGTGCAAGCTCATACTGCTGGCCATTACAAGCCATTGCAAGCTCATACTGCTGCTCATTACAAGCCAGTATAAGCTCATACTGCTGCTCATTACAAGCCATTGCAAGCTCATACTGCTGCTCATTACATGCCAGTGCAAGCTCATACTGCTGCTTATTGCAAGCCAGTACAAGCTCATATTGCTGCTTACTGCAAGCCAGTACAAGCTCATACTGCTGCTCATTACAAGCCAGTACAAGCTCATACTACTGCTCATTACATTACAAGCCAGTGCAAGCTCATACTGCTGCTCATTACAAGCCAGTGCATGCTCATACTGCTGCTCACTACATTACAAGCCAGTGCAAGCTCATACTGCTGCTCATTACAAGCCAGTGCAAGCTCATACAGCTGTTCATTACATTGCAAGCCAGTAAAAGTTCATACTGCTGCTTATTGCAAGCCAGGACAAGCTCCTACTGCTAGTCATTACAAGCCAGTACAAGATCACACTGCTGCTCATTACATTGCAAGCCAGTACAAGCTCATACTGCTGCTCATTACAAGCCAGTAGAAGCTCATACTGCTGCTCATTACAAGCCAGTGCAAGCTCATACTGCTGCTCATTACAAGCCAGTAGAAGCTCATACTGCTGCTCATTACAAGCCAGTGCAAGCTCAAACTGCTGGTCATTACAAGCCAATACATGCTCATACTGCGGCTCATTACATTGCAAACCAGTGCAAGCTCATACTGCTTGTCATTACAAACCAATACAAGCTCATACTGCTGCTCATTTCAAGCCAGTGCAAGCTCATACTGCTGGCCATTACAAGCCATTGCAAGCTCATACTGCTGCTCATTACAAGCCAGTACAAGCTCATACTGCTGCTCATTACAAGCCAGTGCAAGCTCATACTGCTGCTCATTACATTGCAAGCCAGTGCAAGCTCATACTACTGCTCATTGCAAGCCAGTGCAAGCTCATACTGCTGCTCATTGCAAGCCAGTACAAGCTCATACTGCTGCTCATTACATTGCAAGCCAGTGCAAGCTCATACTGCTGGTCATTACAAGCCAGTGCAAGCTCATACTGCTGCTCATTACAAGCCAGTGCAAGCTCATACTGCTGGTCATTACAAGCCAGTGCAAGCTCATACTGCTGCTCATTACAAGCCAGTGCAAGCTCATACTGCTGTTCATTACATTGCAAGCCAGTACAAGCTCATACTGCTGCTCATTACAAGCCAGTGCAAGCTCATACTGCTGCTCATTACATTACAAGCCAGTGCAAGCTCATACTGCTGCTCATTACAAGCCAGTGCAAGCTCATACTGCTGCTCATTACATTGCAAGCCAGTGCAAGCTCATACTGCTGCTCATTACAAGCCAGTGCAAGCTCATACTGCTGCTCATTACATTGCAAGCCAGTACAAGCTGATACTGCTGCTCATTACAAGCCAGTGCAAGCTCATACTGCTGCTCATTACAAGCCAGCACAAGCTCATACTGCTGCTCATTACAAGCCAGTAGAAGCTCATACTTCTTCTCATTACATTACAAGCCAGTGCAAGCTCATACTACTGCTCATTACATTACAAGCCAGTGCAAGCTCATACTGCTGCTCATTACAAGCCAGCACAAGCTCATACTGCTGCTCATTACAAGCCAGTAGAAGCTCATACTTCTTCTCATTACATTACAAGCCAGTGCAAGCTCATACTGCTGCTCATTACATTGCAAGCCAGTACAAGCTCAACTGCTGCTTATTGCAAGCCAGTACAAGCTCATACTGCTGCTCATTACAAGCCAGTGCATGCTCATACTGCTGCTCACTACATTACAAGCCAGTGCAAGCTCATACTGCTGCTCATTACAAGCCAGTGCAAGCTCATACTGCTGCTCATTACAAGCCAGTACAAGCTCATACTGCTGCTCATTACATTACAAGCCTGTGCAAGCTCATACTGCTGCTCATTACAAGCCAGTGCAAGCTCATACTGCTGTTCATTACATTGCAAGCCAGTACAAGCTCATACTGCTGCTTATTGCAAGCCAGTACAAGCTCATACTGCTGGTCATTACAAACCAGTGCAAGCTCATACTGCTGCTCATTACATTGCAAGCCAGTGCAAGCTCACACTGCTGCTCATTGCAAGCCAGTACAAGCTCATACTGCTGCTCATTACATTGCCAGTCAGTGCAAACTCATACTGCTGCTCATTGCAAGCCAGTACAAGCTCATTCTTCTGCTCATTACATTGCAAGTCAGTGCAAGCTCATACTGCTGCTCATTACAAACCAGTACAAGCTCATACTGCTGCTCATTACAAGCCAGTGCAAGCTCATACTGCTGTTCATTACAAGCCAGTACAAGCTCACACTGCTGCTGATTACATTGCAAGCCAGGACAAGCTCATACTGCTGCTCATTACAAGCCAGTGCAAGCTCATACTGCTGCTCATTACAAGCCAGTACAAGCTCATACTGCTGCTCATTATAAGCCAGTAGAAGCTCATACTGCTGCTCATTACATTACAAGCCTGTGCAAGCTCATACTGCTGCTCATTACAAACCAGTACAAGCTCATACTGCTGCTCATTACAAGCCAGTGCAAGCTCATACTGCTGCTCATTACAAGCCAGTACAAGCTCATACTGCTGCTCATTACATTGCAAGCCAGTGCAAGCTCATACTGCTGCTCATTACAAGCCAGTGCAAGCTCATACTGCTCCTCATTACAAGCCAGTACAAGCTCATACTGCTGCTCATTACAAGCCAGTGCAAGCTCATACTGCTGCTCATTACAAGCCAGTACAAGCTCATACTGCTGCTCATTACAAGCCAGTGCAAGCTCATACTGCTGCTCATTACAAGCCAGTACAAGCTCACACTGCTGCTGATAACATTGCAAGCCAGTGCAAGCTCATACTGCTGCTCATTACAAGCCAGTGCAAGCTCATACTGCTCCTCATTACAAGCCAGTAGAAGCTCATACTGCTGCTCATTACAAGCCACTGCAAGCTCATACTGCTGTTCATTACAAGCCAGTACAAGCTCACACTGCTGCTGATTACATTGCAAGCCAGGACAAGCTCATGCTGCTGCTCATTACAAGCCAGCACAAGCTCATACTGCTGCTCATTATAAGCCAGTACAAGCTCATACTGCTGCTCATTACATTACAAGCCTGTGCAAGCTCATAATGCTGCTCACTGCATTACAAGCCAGTGCAAGCTCATGCTGCTGCTCATTACAAGCCAGCACAAGCTCATACTGCTGCTCATTACAAACCAGTACAAGCTCATACTGCTGCTCATTACAAGCCAGTGCAAGCTCATACTGCTGTTCATTACAAGCCAGTACAAGCTCACACTGCTGCTGATTACATTGCAAGCCAGGACAAGCTCATACTGCTGCTCATTACAAGCCAGTGCAAGCTCATGCTGCTGCTCATTACAAGCCAGCACAAGCTCATACTGCTGCTCATTATAAGCCAGTACAAGCTCATACTGCTGCTCATTACATTACAAGCCTGTGCAAGCTCATAATGCTGCTCACTGCATTACAAGCCAGTGCAAGCTCATACTGCTGCTCATTACAAGCCAGTGCAAGCTCATACTGCTGCTCATTACAAGCCACTACAAGCTCATACTGCTGCTCATTATATTACAAGCCAGTGCAAGCTCATATTGCTGCTCATTAGAAGCCAGTGCATGCTCATACTGCTGTTCATTACATTGCAAGCCAGTACAAGTTCATACTGCTGATTATTGCAAGCCAGGACAAGCTCATACTGCTAGTCATTACAAGCCAGTACAAGCTCACACTGCTGCTCATTACATTACAAGCCAGTACAAGCTCATACTGCTACTCATTACAAGCCAGTAGAAGCTCATACTGCTTATCATTACATTACAAGCCTGAGCAAGCTCATACTGCTGCTCATTACAAGCCAGTGCAAGCTCATACTGCTGTTCATTACATTGCAAGCCATTACAAGCTCATACTGCTGCTCATTACAAGCCAGTACAAGCTCATACTGCTGCTCATTACATTACAAGCCAGTGCAAGCTCATACTGCTGCTTATTGCAAGCCAAGACAAGCTCATACTGCTGCTCATTACAAGCCAGTGCAAGCTCATACTGCTGCTCATTACAAGCCAGCACAAGCTCATACTGCTGCTCATTACAAGCCAGTACAAGCTCACACTGCTGCTGATTATATTGCAAGCCAGTACAAGCTCATACTGCTGCTCATTACAAGCCAGCACAAGCTCAAACTGCTGCACATTACAAGCCAGTAGAAGCTCATACTGCTGCTCATTACATTACAAGCCTGTGCAAGCTCATACTGCTGCTCATTACAAACCAGTACAAGCTCATACTGCTGCTCATTACAAGCCAGTGCAAGCTCATACTGCTGTTCATTACAAGCCAGTACAAGCTCACACTGCTGCTGATTACATTGCAAGCCAGGACAAGCTCATACTGCTGCTCATTACAAGCCAGCACAAGCTCAAACTGCTGCACATTACAAGCCAGTAGAAGCTCATACTGCTGCTCATTACATTACAAGCCTGTGCAAGCTCATACTGCTGCTCATTACAAGCCAGTGCAAGCTCAAACTGCTGTTCATTACATTGCAAGCCAGTACAAGGTCATACAGGTGCTTATTGCAAGCCAGTACAAGCTCATATTGCTGCTTATTGCAAGCCAGTACAAGCTCATATTGCTGCTCATTACAAGCCAGTACAAGCTCATACTGCTGCTCTTTACAAGCCAGTACAAGCTCATATTGCTGCTTTTTGCATGCCAGTACAAGCTCATACTGCTGCTCATTACAAGCCAATGCAAGCTCATACTGCTGCTCATTACAAGCCAGTGCAAGTTCATACTGCTGCTCATTACACGCCAGTGCAAGCTCATACTGCTGCTTATTGCAAGCCAGTACAAGCTCATACTGCTGCTTATTTCAAGCCAGTACAAGCTCATACTGCCTCTTATTGCAAGCCAGTAAAAGCTCATACTGCTGCTCATTACATTACAAGCCAGTGCAAGCTCATACTGCTGCTCATTACAAGCCAGTGCAAGCTCATACTGCTGTTCATTACATTGCAAGCCAGTGCAAGCTCAAACTGCTGGTCATTACAAGCCAAGACGAGCACATACTTCTGCTCATTACATTGCAAGCCAGTACAAGCTCATACTGCTGCTCATTGCAAGCCAATGTAAGCTCATACTGCTGCTCATTACAAGCCAGTGCAAGCTCATACTGCTAGTCATTACAAGCCAGTACAAGCTCACACTGCTGCTCATTACATTGCAAGCCAGTACAAGCTCATACTGCTGCTAATTACAAGCCAGTACAAGCTCATATTGCTGCTTATTGCAAGCCAGTGCAAGCTCATACTGCTGCTCATCACAAGCCAGTACAAGCTCATACTGCTGCTCATTGCAAGCCAGTACAAGCTCATATTGCTGCTTATTGCAAGCCAGTGCAAGCTCATACTGCTGCTCATTACAAGCCAGCACAAGCTCATACTGCTGCTCATTACAAGCCAGTAGAAGCTCATACTGCTGCTCATTACATTACAAGCCTGTGCAAGCTCATACTGCTGCTCATTACAAGCCAGTGCAAGCTCATACCGCTGTTCATTACATTGCAAGCCAGTACAAGCTCATACTGCTGCTTATTTTAAGCCAGTACAAGCTCATACTGCTGCTCATTACAAGCCAATACAAGCTCATATTGCTGCTTATTGCAAGCCAGTACAAGCTCATATTGCTGCTTATTGCAAGCCAGTACAAGCTCATACTGCTGCTCATCACAAGCCAGTACAAGCTCATACTGCTGCTCATTACAAGCCAGTACAAGCTCATATTGCTGCTTATTGCAAGCCAGTACAAGCTCATAATGCTGCTCATTACAAGCCAGTACAAGCTCATACTGCTGCTCATTACATTACAAGCCAGTGCAAGCTCATACTGCTGCTTATTGCAAGCCAGTACAAGCTCATACTGCTGCTCATTACAAGCCAGTACAAGCTCATACTGCTGCTTATTGCAAGCCAGTACAAGCTCATACTGCTGCTCATTACATTACAAGCCAGTGCAAGCTCATACTGCTGGTCATTACAAGCCAATACAAGCTCATACTGCTGCTCATTACATTGCAAAGCAGTGCAATCTCATTACAAGCCAATGCAAGCTCATACTGCTGCTCATTACAAGCCAGTGCAAGCTCATACTGCTGGCCATTACAAGCCAGTGCAAGCTCATACTGCTGCTCATTACAAGCCAGTATAAGCTCATACTGCTGGTCATTACAAACCAGTGCAAGCTCATACTGCTGCTCATTACATTGCAAGACAGTGCAAGCTCATACTGCTGCTCATTACAACCCAGTGCAAGCTCATACTGCTGCTCATTACATTGCAAGCCAGTGCAAGCTCATGCTGCTGCTCATGGCAAGCCAGTACAAGCTCATTCTGCTGCTCATTACATTGCAAGTCAGTGCAAGCTCAAACTGCTGGTCATTACAAGCCAATACAAGCTCATACTGCTGCTCATTACATTTCAAGCCAGTGCCAGCTCATACTGCTGGTCATTACAAGCCAATGCAAGCTCATACTGCTGCTCATTACAAGCCAGTGCAAGCTCATACTGCTGGCCATTACAAGCCAGTGCAAGCTCATACTGCTGCTCATTACAAGCCATTACAAGCTCATACTGCTGGTCATTACAAACCATTGCATCTCATTTACAGAAACTTTAAAATATAGCCTTTACGTAAACTTTATATAAGTCATTTTATCAGCCTTGGCTTCCCTTAAATCACTAGAAATGATGTTGTTTTGTGCACAAGGAGATGGGAGAGATCCAAGAGGATAGAGAAGATTGATGATCACTGTCATACCAAGGGCCAGTTAATCTTCATTCCAACGACATCTGCTTTCTGTTGAGTCCATTTAAATCCTCTGAGTTTGTAGCCCAATATGTAAGGCATGACAGCTTGTTTTTTACAGAGAACATATTATGTTTTGGAATCTCGCTATTATTCAAACTTGCACATAAATAGATTTTTTTGTACACTATTGAAACAGCTGGGTGTATGTAGCGTACACTGCCCTGCCTTCAAATCGGCCCCCTTTGTGATCAGCTGCGCTTTTACTTTGTGCCTTTACTGTACCAGCCTGGATGTACCTGTAATTAGACTTTGCAAGGTGTTGGAATGCATCAGCCTAGACCCATCTTCTAAACATACACAGTGTGCCACTTGGGGACATGTGACACAAGTTTGCAGCGAGCAAAGGGGTCAAAGAGCTAAAACCGACCATTCCTTCCAGATCTTGACCCTGTTAGTTATTGTTTATTGTTATTGTCTTTGATGGAACCATGCAAACTTTCATGCAGTGTATATCTTGAATTCATTCAGTTCCGCTTTTCTATTTCGTGTTGTCTGGCACATCTGTGTGCAGTCAGTGTGAAATGTATCTGTTTATAGGCATGCATGCGTTTCAAACTGGTTTACCATTGCTCTAGGCTTGCTTGCCCTGTTTCAGTATTCCAACCACAGTGTGGTAAATGCTTTGTTGTAACAAGCAGTGATAACCTTGGAAACAGAGCAGGCTGCCAGTGTAATTACAGGAGAGAAAGGGAACAACAAGGTTGTCTGTGCTGCGGAAAGCCTGCATACAGTGCTGTGTGTTACAGCATGTTGGTTCCTGGTGTAATCCAAGCTGCTTTTGAACAATGTGTTTGTCTGCATGCTCCATGGCTTAGGAGAGCTTTAAGCCAGGCTCAGACCCACACTGGGATTCTGTTTAGTTTTCTTGCTCTGTAAACTGGTTCAGTGCAAAGCTGCCTCTTGAGAATCATTTTCTGTTACCGTTCTAGACCTTGTTGCTTCATTCATTTTAAATGTTAATTTGTCTGGCATGTTATTATTAACATTTATGACCTGCAGCAGCCCTAAGTGAGGAGCATAGAAATCATAATTTAAATGAGAATCCAGAACAATACTGTATAAAATAAAATAAAAATGAGCAGCTCCCTGAATGTTGTTGTAATAACAAAACTAATTTCAGTTAATCAAATCAGTTAAAAAGAAAATAGTTAATAGTAAATTAATCCATATGTAAGAATCATCTGTAGCATAGGATATTATATATGCTGTTTGACTCTCTCAGTCTACACACTGCCCTGTACATACACACACACACACACACACACACACACATATATATATATATATATATATATATATATATATATATACACACACACATGTACAGTATATATTACTGTATACAGCCTAAGTAACACATCATAAAATATTGGATTCTACTGTTATATTGACTTCAGTTGTCCATATTATATAGATAAATGCTGATCACAAACGGATTATGCGTACAGCTCACTTAAAACATTTTGAAATGGGGAATCCGTGTTTGTTTGTTTGTTTGTTTGTACTTGAATGAAATACTTCAGACGTGACCTCAGAGAGACCAGTGCTGATCAATACAGTGACTGAGTGACTGGCTCATATATCAGCGGGGACTTGATGGCCAAGCCCAGCTGTAATGAGAAGCTCAGTCATTTCAATGTGTTCTGGTTGAACGCAGCCCAGCATGAAGGGTGAGAGTGCACTTTGGGGTGACGGCCTTGGGTCGTGATGAAACAGGGGACTTGCTACAGAGAGTTATGTGCTGAAGGAATGCTGCTCTAGAAAGAGTGCAAAGAAGAGCAACCAGAATTATCCCGGGTTTAAAAGGCATGTCATATGCAGACAGGCTAAAAGAATTGAATCTATTCAGTCTTGAACAAAGAAGACTACGCGGTGATCTGATTCAAACATTCAAAATCCTAAAAGGTATAGACAATGTTAACCCAGGGGACTTGTTTGACCTGAAAAAAGAAACAAGGACCAGGGGTCACAAATGGAGATTAGATAAAGGGGCATTCAGAACAGAAAATAGGAGGCACTTTTTTACACATAGAATTGTGAGGGTCTGGAACCAACTCCCCAGTAATGTTGTTGAAGCTGACACCCTGGGATCCTTCAAGAAGCTGCTTGATGAGATTCTGGGATCAATAAGCTACTAACAACCAAACAAGCAAGATGGGCTGAATGGCCTCCTCTCGTTTGTAAAATTTCTTATGTTCTTATGAGTGGAAGCTGTGATCTGTGCCAACGCCTTGCCCTTGTGGAAGGGTATAGTGATGAATCAGGGGCTGCAGAGAGTTAAGTGCTGAAGGAGTGGAAGCTGTGATCTATGTCAACGCCTTGCCCTTGTGGAAGGGTATCGTGAAGAAACAGGGGACTTGCTGCAGAGAGTTAAGTGCTGAAGGAGTGGAAGCTGTGATCTATGCCAACGCCTTGCCCTTGTGGAAGGGTATATTGCTGCAGAGAGTTAAGTGCTGAATGAGCAGAAGCTGTGATCTGTGCCAATGCCCTGCCCTTGTGGAAGGGTATATTGCAATTTTTAAACAAAGGTCCTTTTCTTATCCATACAGCCGGGGAGAAAGTAGATCTAATTATACCTCATTAGAATCAGCACCCTGCGTTGCTGGGGTCTGCAGACTATGTGCTGTTAATTATTAATAGGCAATGAAGTGTAAAAAGAGGCTTTGCAAAATGAATTGCCTTTAAAATAAATGAGATGTAATAAATAAGAGTATTAATCTGCTAAATGCATCATGCTAGTTACTGTACTGAAGAGCAACGTATATAAAAGGTGCCTCGGCAGTAACTGCCTTTTATGCTCTTGATCTTTTTCATTAATTACTTTAATGTCTTTCATTAACATGTAATCGCTTCCAAGAATCCAATCTGAAATGGCATGGATAGACTCGCGAGTCTATCCTGTGTTCCCAAACAGACCTTCCCTAAACTCACTGCGAGTCTATCCTGTGTTCCCAAACAGACCTTCCCTAAACTCACTGCGAGTCTGTCTTGTGCTCCCAATAACATTCTGTGTAGTCGATAACATTCAGCAGCCCATACCTTTCTGTCATCTATATATATTCCAGGCTACAGGAATAATGGACTGCAGCAATTCTCACTGTACACAAAAATACCTTTTCAGCACAATTTGTATTCAGTGTGGTGCTACTTGAGTATTTTTATTCAGTAATATACATGTGATGGTATGTGTCGTTGTGAATGTATGTAAGTATGTATGTACAGTAGTGTGCATATTACTAACATGCAGCATAATAAACATCTTAAATCTTTTACAGTCCAGGATAGCCCTTTGAGAAATATGAACTAAAAATGTACTGCTGAAGAGCAGAAGTATTCATTAGCCACCAGCAGAAGTATTGATTAGTCACTTGGTATCTGCAGATATTTAACATGATTCTAGTGAGTCTTTACATGCTGGCTTTATTAACAAGGACCAGGCTGTTTCGCTATTCATTTCTGTACATGGATTATTTAAAAAACAATCTGTCATATGCAGCACTGCAGAGCCAGTGGTGAAACTAAACCCTGGCAATCATAATGACTCAGACACACTGAGGCTATGTGTTTATTGACTCCTCCAGACACACTGAGGCTACGTGTTTATTGACTCCTCCAGACACACTGAGGCTATGTGTTTATTGACTCCTCCAGACACACTGAGGCTACGTGTTTATTGACTCCTCCAGACACACTGAGGCTACGTGTTCATTGCCTCCTCCAGACACACTGAGGCTATGTGTTTATTGACTCCTCCAGACACACTGAGGCTACGTGTTTATTGACTCCTCCAGACACACTGAGGCTACGTGTTTATTGACTCCTCCAGACACACTGAGGCTATGTGTTTATTGACTCCTCCAGACACACTGAGGCTATGTGTTTATTGACTCCTCCAGACACACTGAGGCTATGTGTTTATTGACTCCTCCAGACACACTGAGGCTATGTGTTTATTGACTCCTCCAGACACACTGAGGCTATGTGTTTATTGACTCCTCCAGACACACTGAGGCTATGTGTTTATTGACTCCTCCAGACACACTGAGGCTACGTGTTTATTGACTCCTCCAGACACACTGAGGCTATGTGTTTATTGACTCCTCCAGACACACTGAGGCTACGTGTTTATTGACTCCTCCAGACACACTGAGGCTACGTGTTTATTGACTCCTCCAGACACACTGAGGCTACGTGTTTATTGACTCCTCCAGACACACTGAGGCTATGTGTTTATTGACTCCTGCAGACACACTGAGGCTACGTGTTCATTGCCTCCTCCAGACACACTGAGGCTACGTGTTCATTGCCTCCTCCAGACACACTGAGGCTACGTGTTTATTGACTCCTCCAGACACACTGAGGCTACGTGTTTATTGCCTCCTCCAGACACACTGAGGCTATGTGTTTATTGACTCCTCCAGACACACTGAGGCTACGTGTTTATTGACTCCTCCAGACACACTGAGGCTACGTGTTTATTGACTCCTCCAGACACACTGAGGCTATGTGTTTATTGACTCCTCCAGACACACTGAGGCTATGTGTTTATTGACTCCTCCAGACACACTGAGGCTACGTGTTTATTGACTCCTCCAGACACACTGAGGCTATGTGTTTATTGACTCCTCCAGACACACTGAGGCTATGTGTTTATTGACTCCTCCAGACACACTCAGGCTACGTGTTTATTGACTCCTCCAGACACACTCAGGCTACGTGTTTATTGACTCCTCCAGACACACTGAGGCTATGTGTTTATTGACTCCTCCAGACACATTCAGGCTACGTGTTTATTGACTCCTCCAGACACACTGAGGCTACGTGTTTATTGACTCCTCCAGACACACTGAGGCAGGAGCACAGAGATGCATCCATTCCAGCAGCTTGCACGCTAACACAGTTCTGGAATGTTCAGGAGCACGGAGATGCATCCATTCCAGCAGCTTGCACGCTAACACAGTTCTGGAATGTTCAGGAGCACGGAGATGCATCCATTCCAGCAGCAGGCATGCTAACACAGTTCTGGAATATTCAGGAGCATGGAGATGCATCCATTCCAGCAGCTTGCATGCTAACACAGTTCTGGAATGTTCAGGAGCATGGAGATGCATCCATTCCAGCAGCTTGCACTCAGCTCATATTTAAACTTTGCAGTTCTCTTTGTGCACACTGTGGGATCCCTGGCTGACCTGTTGATTGCATGGTTTGTAAATCTGAATATTCGACTGGTCTTGTGCTCTCTTTGTACATCACAGAGAATTAGCCAGAATTAGCTCTCAGGTGTGAAAACTAAATGCAACACGGCTGCTGGTAAGCATGTGTATTTAGTGATGTTGTGTTTTATTGTACAGGACCTTCATGTACATTTCCAAAGTGTGTATGTCAGCCTGTAAAGGAATGAAGTGGTTATGGTTTACTGGCTCAGGTTGTGAGAATGTCCTTCACTTCCACTATCATTGTTTAAAGATTCTAATGAACAAATCTGTGTGTAGAACACGCCTGGCCTCCACTGGCTTTACTCCCCACAGGTTCACATGACAGTTCCCATCCAGCCCTGTAAGCACACGTATGTATGTGCAAGCAGAGCCTCTCAGGATGAAGAGGCATCACTTTCACACGGCTTCTTGATGAATAATGGAATAAAGAAAAAAACATGCCTGGCTTTGTTTCCCCATCTCCCAGCTGTCATGAAAGCTCTCTGTGTCTGGAGGAAGGACGTTTTCTGTGGGGTAGGAATTGCCAGCTTTGTGTAATCTCTCAGACAGACCAGGAACTATACTGTTTTACAACTATACTGTTTAACAAAAATAAATAATATGTACGGTATCCCACTAAAACTATACTGTGCTCTACGGCACATGCATTAGATCCAACTATAACTATACTGTAACTCCCTCCTGGCTGGCCTCCCTGCATCCGCCACCCGTCCGCTCCAGCTCATCCAGAACTCCGCTGCTCGCCTGGTGTTCTCTCTGCCTCGCTTCTCCCACGCAACTCCACTGCTCCGCTCACTCCACTGGCTCCCGATCACTGCTCGCATCCAGTTCAAGACACTTGTACTCGCCTACAGATGCCTTGACCAGACTGCACCCAGCTTCCTCCAGACCCTCATCTCTCCCTACACCCCCACTCGACCTCTCCGCTCCTCCTACACTAGAAGACTGGCTATACCTCCTCTACGCTCCCCTGCCTCCAGATCCTGCTCCTTCTCCACCCTCGCCCCGCAGTGGTGGAATGACCTTCCTACAGATGTCAGGACTGCCCAGTCCGTGACCATCTTCCAGCACCTCGTCAAGACTCACCTCTTCAGACAGCACCTGTAGAACTCCTCTATCACTCTTCCTTAAATGCGCTTTACTTGCTCTTATCTGCTCCCTATTTTACTGCATTTAATCCTGTACTTTAGAGTACTGTAATCTGTCACAAGTGTTATTTAATCTGTAGTATTTTGTATTTAATTATATTCTGATGTAACTATCACTGACACTGTTATCTGCTCCATTATTGAATCGTATTTTGTCATATACTTGTACTTGCTAGAACCGAAGTCATTGTATTTTATCTTGCTCTTAATTGTATTAATACTTGTACTGTGATTCTTGAAATGTATTTTTGTTTACGACTGTAAGTCGCCCTGGATAAGGGTGTCTGCTAATAAATAAATAAATAAATAAATAAATAAATAAATAAAAATAATACTAATAATAATAATAATAATAATAATAATAATAATAATACTGTGCTGTATGGCACATGCATTTGATCCCAATATAACCCCAGTACATTCAATTTCTCCCAAAACCACATCAGTGGCAGCAAACGGTTGAAAACAATACACGCTTAAAAAATGAGCACACTGTGCCAAAATACTACTGCTTGCTTTGCCTGTCTGTACTATCATATAGCCTCAAATACTGGGTTGACTCCCATGAAGGGCCATTGTTCACAGCAGGTCCTAATTAAAGACCCAGGGAAAGGGGGCCTGTGCCTGTAACCACTGAGAAAAGTGTAGTTATTACTGTACAATTGCATAGAAGCAAATACCATCTAAAAACCAGAACTGAGGAAGAAGTTAAAAAAAGAAAGTATTGTTCCTGAGCCACTCCACTTCAGAGACACAGTAAGTGTTTCAGAGCTTGTGGTAGTACCGCTGCAGTTTATAAACATGGTGAGTGATTACAATTGAGTTGCTGTTTGGTGGAGAGAATACTGTATGGAAAGCTAAAACATGTGCAGTTTATCCTATTGGTATATCGAATCAGCAGTCAGTTTTACTCTTAAACAGTAAATTAACAAACACACACAAATCCTTCAATATTTCATGACACAAGTAGATACCATTAGGTTTAAGCTCATTTGTATGGTTAACAGAAATGCTGAACCATAGCTTGACTGTCACCCTTCAGCGTATCATGCAACTCAGGTGGTGCTAAATGTGCTGTTAATGCAAATTGTTATGGAAACCGTTTTTCCTATAAATGAGGTCTTCACCTGGGACTTGAAACACTTCATCTGATGTTGAGGGGCATTTCTAATATGTGTTCTCTTTTAATCACTGTCCTAATGTATTAAATGTGGTGCTCTGCTACTAACCCTATCATGAAGGAAATGGTGATGATAGATTAACAAGTTTAAATAACATATGGGACCTGTGTGATTGTGGCAGCTTAACTTGCGTTATAAGCTACCAGAAGTGTTAACTGCAAGCAAATAATTTGCACAGATCAAGACTGAGAAAACTGACGACTGTACGCATGGTAAAATAAAGAAATAACTTGACAATTATATTCCAATTGCATTCTACACAGTGGTTTTAGAATGCTCTGCCCTGTCACCCCTTGGGAAGGTAACTCTGTATGCTGAATTTCAGAATGCTTTAATTCTGGCTCGGGCTGGGCTGTCAGGTTTTTAACACTGTCAATACTTCATGCTGAATTTCAGAATGCTTTAATTCTGGCTGGGGCTGGGCTGTCAGGTTTTTAACACTGTCAATACTTCATGCTGAATTTCAGGATGCTTTCATTCTGGCTGGGGCTGGGCTGTCAGGTTTTAAACACTTGTATCAATACTTCATGCTGGAAGTCATATAAAGGACTTTTTCTTCTATAGATTGTTTTTTTATTATTATTTTTTTGCTCTGCATCATGTTTTTGCTCTTCTTATCAGGAATATTTTTTTGTTCTGCATCATGTTTTTGCTCCTGTTATCTGTAATAATTTTTTGTTCTGCATCATGTTTTTGCTCCTCTTATCAGTAATAATGTCTTGTTCTTCATCATGTTTTTGCTCCTGCTACAGTACTATGATCAGTACACACACTTCCCTGCTACAGTGCTATGATCAGTACACTCTGAAGCACTTTGTGTTTGGGACCCGGGACACTTCCCTGCTACAGTGCTATGATCAGTACACTCTGAAGCACTTTGTGTTTGGGACCCGGGACACTTCCCTGCTACAGTACTATGATCAGTACACTCTGAAGCACTTTGTGCTTGGGACCCGGGACACTTCCCTGCTACAGTACTATGATCAGTACACTCTGAAGCAGTTTGTGTTTGGGACCCGGGACACTTCCCTGCTACAGTGCTATGATCAGTACACTCTGAAGCAGTTTGTGCTTGGGACCCGGGACACTTCCCTGCTACAGTACTATGATCAGTACACTCTGAAGCAGTTTGTGTTTGGGACCCGGGACACTTCCCTGCTACAGTACTATGATCAGTACACTCTGAAGCACTTTGTGTTTGGGACCCGGGACACTTCCCTGCTACAGTACTATGATCAGTACACTCTGCAGCACTTTGTGCTTGGGACCCGGGACACTTCCCTGCTACAGTACTATGATCAGTACACTCTGAAGCAGTTTGTGTTTGGGACCCGGGACACTTCCCTGCTACAGTGCTATGATCAGTACACTCTGAAGCAGTTTGTGCTTGGGACCCGGGACACTTCCCTGCTACAGTACTATGATCAGTACACTCTGAAGCGTTAGTTTTTCATTCCATTCATGGATAGCTGATATTTCTTTGTAAGACGGCCAGTGTGATGTCAACTGTTTGCTCACTAAGCACTTGGCACTTCAATGTAAAGAGTTTCAGAATGACCTGTAACAATCAGGAATATAGTATAGTATATTTATTTATTTATTTAATGTATGTATTTATTAATAGTTTTTCTTGAAAGAAAAGAAATCAATACAAGAAAAAAATAGATTAATTGATTATTTATTTAGTTTTTTTATTATTAATTTCCATTTAATCTTTTATCTATAAATATGTCTTTTGAAGGTGTTCTGACATCAGTCAAAATTAGTGTCAACGTTAAAAAAGTTATTGCTTTTGTAGATGAGCCAGACAGCCCCTGGAGCAGCTGCTAATCATATCTCTGAATTAACCGTCTGTCAGGCCTTCTCTTGGGTAAGCAGCCTCAATTAGTTCTGTTCTTTCTTCCTTTCGCTTCTGCTGATAAGGAAGCTTTATAGCCACATGAAGCTGCAGCATTACTGAGGATCTCGTTTATCATGATCTCAAGCCCTGTGCTGTTGCCATGGCAACTCACTCCTGAACATGAAGCGTGCGGTTTCAGATGGACGGAATAAATCGTTTTAAAATATAATGCAAAAACAAAAAGCATTATAAAACAGTACGTTCAGAAGTAGAGCACTTGACAGTATCAAACACATGAAATAACATTTTTTTTCATTACCATGTGTGACAGGGCAGGGAGCCCTGCACATGGGAGTGTCTGTTTGGATGGCAGGAAAAAGGTTAAAATCCTCCATGCCATAATACAAGTGCAAATGTGTATCAATTGTTTAATTGTATTTGTTAATTCTGATTGCCAGCTGATTAGTATTGTCAATTAGAATCAGCTAGCCTGTATAAAAAGACAGCAGTCAGTCTGCTAGAGGCTGCTGTGTGAAGAGCCTGTGTGTGTGTGTGTGTGTGTGTGTGTGTGTGTGTACAGCAGTAAAAAGAATAGTAAGTGAAACGCTTGTGTGTAATGTGTTTTCGTGGGTGGGTAAACGGTTTAGCCGCCCCATGTTGATAGTCAGGGTGTTCCTGAAGTTAAGTAAGTTAAAAATAAAAAGCGTGATACCGTGCAATTAAAGTCCAAGTACCTGTGTGTGTCTGGATCGTGTTCAAAAAGACACAAGTGAATGGGAACCGAGTGAAGCTCGGTTACACATGACTGAAATGAGTACAGCAGTCTGGTTAAGAGAACTTCTCTCAGGAAGCAAGCAAAGTGTTCTCTTAGCCGAAGTGACCACCTGTGGCAGGATGGCTTGCAGTGGTGAGGTGTGGTGACGTCACGGACCAGGAAGTAACTGAACCAAAACAGTGGATGGGCGGGTGAAAGCTGAAACGCTACTGCGGTCAGCGTATTTATTAACTAAATAAACAAAAACAACAGATTTAAACAGACAACAAAACACAAAACAAAAAGACGCGATGGCCAAACAAACAGAAACAAGTATATTTTTAAATATAGCAATTGTTTTTTCGCTAGCTCTCCGTGTTCTCCTGCATCTCCTCTACACTCAACCCAGCAGCACGGACAGCTGCAGGTTCTTATACTCTGGCCGAGGGGTTAACTAGCTGTTAATTATCTTATTACCCCTCGGCCACAGTCTGCACGAGTTTAGTAAGGATGCGTGATTGTCAGCTAGTTAAATAATCAGTAGCTGATCAGCCACGCATCCTCACAAAGTTTTAAAATTATACAAAAACAATAACAAAAGACGCTGCGCTTTTATCCACGCCGCAAACAAAAATACAAATAATAATAAATAAATACATAGGGCCGGGACACTCAGCCACACCACCCGACCCAAAATGAATCAACAAATAAATAAATATGGATTGCTTGATTGACGTACGTGCATCAACATATGAAATGAATAGAAGTAAGAGAAAAGCATAGGTAAGTGTATGTTAATAAACTATAATAATAAAGTAACAGACAAATTAACGTTAATAAACTAACTGTCAAACTAAATTAACACAGCACCCCTACACACGTTAAAAAATGTAGCAGCTCTAGATTATTTATGAATACCTGTACAGGAGCAATATACAAGACTTGCACAAAATTATTTAACAGAATGGTGAAGCAACTCACCATAACGGGAAACACCAAATTGCTCAGAGACTTGTGTCTGATTCAGGTTTTTTTCAAGTGTTCAAACAATGCCCAACTTTTTGTAGCAATAGAAACAGGGACGCATTTCACAGTTTGTTTACATGCCATTTTGTAGTGATGAGGTGCACTTGTAGAAATCACAACACAAAACGAGGCAATGATAAATGACGGCGGTTCTGAAAAAGATTGAATAAACCAATCATAAGAACATAAGAAAGTTTACAAATGATTGGAGGCCATTCGGTCCATCTTGCTCATTTGGTTGTTAGTAGCTTATTGATCCAAGAATCTCATCAAGCAGCTTCTTAAAGGATCCCAGGGTGTCAGCTTCAACAACATTACTGGGGAGTTGGCTGCAGACTCTCACAATTCTCTGTGTAAAAAAGTGCCTCCTATTTTCTGTTCCGAATACCCCTTTATCTAATCTCCATTTGTGACCCCTGGCCCTTGTTTCTTTTTTCAGGTCGAAAAAGTCCCCTGGGTCGACATTGTCAATACCTTTTAGGATTTTGAATGCTTGAATCAGATCGCCGCGTAGTCTTCTTTGTTCAAGACTGAATAGATTCAATTATTTTAGTCTTACGAATGCATTGCAAAGTTTTAACATTACTTCCCTTGATTTAAATTTAACACTTTTCATTATGTATCTGAGCATTTTGCTCGCCTTTTTTATAGCTTCCCAACATTGTCTAGATGAAGACATTTCTGAGTCAACATAAACTCCTAGATCTTTTTCATAGATTCCTTCTTCAATTTCAGTATCTCCCATATGATATTTATAATGCACATTTTTATTGCCTGCATGCAGTACCTTACACTTTTTTCTATTAAATGTAATTTGCCATGTCTGCAAGTTCTGAATGCTGTCTAGATCAATTTGAATGACCTTTGCTGCTGCAACTGTGTTTGCCACTCCTCCTATTTTTGTGTTGTCTGCAAAAATAACAAGTTTGCTTACTATACCAGAATCTAATTCATTAATGTAGATTAGGAAGAGCAGAGGACCTAATACTCATCCCTGTGGTACAACACTGGTTACATCTCTCCATTTTGAGGTTTCTCCTCTAATCAGTACTTTCTGTTTTCTACATGTTAACCACTCCCTAATCCATGTGCATGCATTTCCTTGAATCCCTACTACGTTCAGTTTGAGGATTAATCTTTTATGCGGGACTTTGTCAAAGGCTTTCTGGAAATCTAAATAAACCATGTCATATGCTTTGCAATTATCCATTGTCGATGTTGCATCCTCAAAAAAATCAAGCAGGTTAGCTAGACACGATCTCCCTTTCCTAAAACCATGCTGACTGTCTCCCAGGGTATTGTTACCATATAGGTAATTTTCCATTTTGGATCTTATTATAGTTTCCATAAGTTTACATATAATAGAAGTCAGGCTTATTGGTCTGTAGTTACCTGGGTCGGTTTTGTCTCCCTTTTTGTGTATCGGTATTACGTTTGCAAATCTCCATTCTGTCCGTACAACCCCTGTGTTAAGAGACTGTTGCATGATCTTGGTTAGCGGTTTGTAAATAACTTCTTTCATTTCTTTGAGTACTATTGGGGGGATCTCATCCGGCCCTAGTCCCTTTAACACTTCTGCCTCTGTTATGCTAAAGTTATTTGAAACTGGATAGGAACAGGTTGACATGTGGGGCATATTGTCTTTATCCTCCTTCGTAAAAACCTGTCAAAAGTAACCATTTAATAATATTTGCTATTTTTTTTCTTCCTGTATGATTTTTGCCATTTGTATATCTTAGACATTTAACTTCCTCTTTGAATGTTCTCTTGCTGTTATAATATTGGAAAACCTTTTTGGAATTGGTTTTAGCCCCCTTTGCCAAATCAAAGAAAGAACAGTTTCCACTAGGTTTGCAACGGAACTCCATGCACTAGGTTTGCAATGGAACTCCATGGACTAAGTTTGCAATGGAACTCCATGCACTGGGTTTGCAATGGAACTCCATGCTCTAGGTTTGCAATGGCACTCCATCCATGCTTTGAAGTGTATGGGGCAGAGGGATAACACTACCTCTATCTGAGGTGTACTTGTATATAGGCATGCTTGATAAAGTGTGTTACCCTTTTCTTCTATGTCCATGTTTCCAGTCGTACCACTCACATAACAATGACATGACAACCTCCCACTCAGCCCACAGTTATAACTTTTGACAGCTCCACAGTGCATATTCTGACAGCTTTTAGTAGCATTGATCTGCAAACACTCACAGTCTTAATCCTATTTTGGCCACTGCAGTTTATAGAAAATACAAATCTGAAGATGTATAGCATAACAGCTTTCTACTGTTATGAATTACATGTGTTCTGCTTGTATATTATGCTTAAAATTCTTACCTGTATCACACCTGACAGACGTGTGAGTACAGATCCTGACTGCATGATAAACTAGCTTGCTGGGTGAAAATGAAGGTTGCTCTTCAGAGATCCTTGTGGAGAGTAGATGTATGAGCACAGATAGAGCTGTTGTGACAGCCGAGCACTAAGACAAGCGGAGAAGGGAAAGAATTTCTGAGTCTTGGTGCAGAAAGAGACTGTGTTGCCCAAGGGCACAAAGTCAGAAATTAATTTGAGAGAAACTAACAGCAGAGTACCGAGCTTGCTGAGGGAGATTTCTGAATCCCATCTACACGATCTGCATGCATGTAATTCCAATGACAGGAGTTCTTCCAACATATCACAGGAGTTCTTCCAACATACACAGAATAACACAGTGCTGAGCGAATTCCAGGTTCGTGTCCCCTTTTTCCCCGGGGACCCTGAGATGTACAATCCACAGGTAAGTTGTTGTTGCTGTTCCTCTTTCTTTCTACTCCTGGTGGCTGGCATCTCGGTTGTTCAGACGGTTCCGAGATTATCCAACAGATGGCGTTGTGAGGTCAGGAGGAGCAAAAGAGTAGTCAGCTCCGGTTGTGCTCTGGTTGCCACCTGTTGTCTGCTTAGAGTACTGCAGTGTCTACTGTCCCCAGTTTCTTCTTTTACAGGTTCTCCTTTCCTTCATGGAGTTGGCTTGAAGCTCAGCTCCCTGTTCACTCACATTCCAAACCTCTCCTTTTGGAGTGGTGAATAAAGCTTATTGCTTTAGACCCAGTTGCCTTCTCTGAGTTATTATATGTCTGCACGCAGGTTACTACACCACACGCAGTCGTATTTGCAATTTCCAAATGAATTACACTTTGTTGCACATTCTTTAACATAGTCTCATACGTAGCAGATTCCATGAGTACAGATACAGCCGGGTCGATTTCTGCTTTTATTGATTTTACCCTTCTAGACCCTCGTCTAATATATATATATATATATATATATATATATATATATATATATATATATATATATATATATATATATATATATATATATATATATATATATATATATATATATATATATATATATATATATATATATATATTATGAAATATGCCCTCCAGAGGGCGTTGTTTTTCAAGCAGAAACTGGACGGACTCGTAGGTTTACACTGGTGAGTATCTTTATTTTATACACCAAACAAAACTTTGTTTCCCACCACCAAAAGTTCATGACCTGTACGGGCCACTAACTGTCTCACTTTTGTTCCCTGTCTAGGCCTACCCCAGGAGGTTACTTAGTCTTAGTTAGGTCTCTTGTCTGCAAACTCTTAGCGAAGCGGTGCTCCTCCAGGAACAGGCAAGTGAGTACGCTGGAACTGGCTCCCTCTGCTGGAGCATGGTGCGCACACAGGTAAGTATGATGGATCTGGCTTCCTCTGCTGTAGCACGGTGAGAACACAGGTAAGTACGCTGGATCTGGCTCCCTCTGCTGGAGCACGGTGCGCACACAGGTAAGTACGCTGGATCTGGCTCCCTCTGCTGGATCACGGTGAGCACACAGGTAAGTACGCTGGATCTGGCTCCCTCTGCTGGAGCACGGTGAGCACACAGGTAAGTACGCTGGAACTGGCTCCCTCTGCTGGAGCACGGTGAAACCGAACGGTAACTCCTGCTTTCGTGGTACAACAGTAACAAAGACAAGTACACTGGAGTGCGCTGAAAAAATACGATAGCTCCTGCTATCGTGGTAAGGCTGTATCAAGGGTAGGTAAACTGGAGTGCATTGAAACAATACGACAGCACCTGCTATCGTGGTAAAGCTGTATCAAGGGTAGGTAAACTGGTGTGCGTTGTAACAATACGACAGCTCCTGCTATCGTGGTAAAGCTGTAGCAAGGGTAAGTAAACTGGAGTGCATTGAAACAGTTTGCTAGCTGAACACAACTCTGGTGTCCGGCCAATGTGTTCAGCTTTTTGTAAAGCAATAAACAATCATCCATAAACATGTCCCGTTGTCTGTGTCTTTTGTTAGCAGAGTCCCACACGGTACACAGAACAAAACAAACTTTTCCCATCTCAAAACTTAACACAAAATACGCCCACGCCAGTACTTGAGTCGGCTCAGGTAACTTTCTAATTTGCAGAGATTATACTCACTCTCTGCCAAAACTAAATAAGCATCAACTGTGTTGTCTTCACAAACAATAGTACAGCTGTTCCATTAGGCACAGTACTAGCTTGCAGACATTATACTCACTCTCTGCTAAAACTAAATAAACAACACCTGTGTAGTCTTCACAAACAGTAGTACCACTATCCAATTATGCACAGTAAACGGCAAATAGATAGACTTGTTCTTAACACAAGAAACTTTTTATAACGTGTCTAATTGCTAGTAGTCTTCCACAGAACAGAGATTTTTCAAAATGAGGTTCCAGAAGTCCGTAGATCTCTCTGGTGGTGTATTCTCCACTGCTACACCCCCCCAAGTGATCTACTTCTGGGTAACGTAGTCTTTGAGGCTGATCGGCCATTTCTTAAAGGGCCTACGCCCTTTACTATCACACTATATATATATATATATATATATATATATATAGAGAGAGAGAGAGAGAGAGAGAGAGAGAGAGAGAGAGAGAGAGAGAGAGAGAGAGAGAGAGAGAGAATACTAACATTTACACCAACCTGTGAATTTTAGAACCATTTCATTTAAAAGTGTGTATTTTCAGGACAGATTGTTTACTGTACCACAGAGCTGGTGTGAAGCACGTACATTAATCACTGCAACCAATGTGTTCTTATCTGATACAGTATTCCCCCTGAATCCTAGATGTTAATTCACACATGACTGTAATGATAATAAGACATCTTTCTTGCTTGTCTCAATGGTCCCTGTGCTGATGGACCAGTGCCAGCCTATGGATCGTTGTGGTGATGTCAATCTATTAAACGTGCTGTACGACAAGTTATTGAACATTCATTGCAAAGCAAAGCGCCAGATTTG
Source organism: Acipenser oxyrinchus oxyrinchus (assembly GCA_030684275.1). Taxonomy (NCBI): domain Eukaryota; kingdom Metazoa; phylum Chordata; class Actinopteri; order Acipenseriformes; family Acipenseridae; genus Acipenser; species Acipenser oxyrinchus. Next base: position 87,367,962 of record CM060251.1, on the reverse strand, counting down.
AACTGAAAATACTCACAAACCTTGATACCACATTAATGACAGCACTAATATAAATTGAATGCAGTGTGATAATGTACAGCATGCAGAATTGGTCATTAGAAAAATGAACTTTGTACATTTATAGATAAACAACCACACTGTATAGTGTGTTTAATGCAATCAGTGCCTTGCAATACAATACATTGCAATACAGTGCGTTGCAATACAGTACATTTCAATGCAGTACAGCATACACAGCGGTACAATGTCCTAAACTCATTGTATGACTCAAATTACTGGTCATTTTCATAGAATGTGTAGGTAGGATACATTATTCTTTATGCAAAAATAAAGATAACCAGATTGGGTTAAATAGATATTAAATTGTTGGAGTCTGGAACCAACTCCCTAGTAATGTTGTTGAAGCTGACACCCTGGGATCCTTCAAGAAGCTTATTGATGAGATTCTGGGATAAGACTTTGTATAACCCACTCTGGCTAGAGAACAATCTTGCGGCCTATAGAAGTGTCCTCCAATCACTGTGTCTCCTCTACTTCAAGGTATGAGGGGACTCCCATGCTTCCTATTCCTCAAAGGGGTTATTATGTGATGAAAAGGCCAGCATAGTGAATAGCGTGGTTGAAAAACAAAACAAAACCAAACAAACATTGTAAGATAAGAGATAGTTGTATCCCTTGTCACTCGTCCCTGCACATTAGCCAAGGGCAGTATTCATTTGCTGTTTGAATGAGCCAAGTGTTTTAGATGCTATTACATCACTTGAGTTATTCATCTTCCGGCTGTTTTTTTCATTCCCTCGTCTTCCATGTTTGCTGCTTGTCCTACTCTTTGTGCTCAATTTGAAATAGTACTGCAATACCACAGGTTAACCTTATCTATACCACCTGGGAATTTCTAACCTTCCATTACATTCCCCACTTACCCCTCTCACTGACGAGAGAGCAAGGTAATTTAGCCTGTCCTTCTGTACAGTGGGATTGAGGGTTGGTTACTGGCAGCTCCCCTTCTGTCTTAATGAAGTGCACAGTGATCTTAGTAACAGCTTGTGTTCTGCCATATAGTATAGTGTTTGTGAAGAAATGCTCTGCTTGCTGATTTTACTACAGAATCATAATGTATGAGAGCATTGTCCCAGAAAGCTGCTTTGAGTGATGATAAAGGCCAGGCTACTGATCTGAATGGATCTGGCTCACTTTTCTATCCATCTGCTAATGTAATCTCCTCTCGCATCACCCTGCTACAATGTATAGGATCCTGTCAGGTTTTCCCATTAGAGGTGCATTTCTGCAGCATAGCACTAACTGCGTGTAATTCAGTGTGTAAAAATTGACTTATGAAAAGGAAGTACATAAAAGTTTTCTAATCCACAGATCACTGGCTTGTAAAACTGAGGTGCTTATGCCTGACTTTTAGTCACAGACCCATGGGAAATTTTAAAAAGTACTTTCTCTTTCTGTTCCCCTTCTCCTCTTCTTGTTCTCTTGGGTTCTTTCTATTCTTTTATTCTCCTCTGCCTTGCCACTCTCTTTCTGTTGGCTTATTTCTCTTTCTGTTCTCTTCTCCTCTTCTCTTTCTCTGCATCTTTCTCTTTCTGTTCCCCTTCTCTTCTCCTTCTCTGCTTCTTTCTCATTCTGTTAATCTTCTCCTCTTCTCTTTCGCTCTGCTTCTTTCTCTTTCTGTTCCCCTTCTCTTCCTGCTTCTTTCTCTTTCTGTTGCTCTTCTCCTCTGCTTTGCCTCTCTCTTTCTTGTTTCTGTTGCTCTTCTCCTCTGCTTTGCCTCTCTCTTTCTCTCTGCTTCTTCCTCTTTCTGTTGCTCTTCTCCTCTGCCTTGCCTCTCTCTTTCTCTCTGCTTCTTTTTCTTTCTGTTGCTCTTCTCCTCTGCTTTGCCTCTCTCTTTCTTGTTTCTGTTGCTCTTCTCGTCTGCTTTGCCTCTCTTTCTCTCTGCTTCTTTCTCTTTATGTTGCTCTTCTCCTCTGCTTTGCCTCTCTCTTTCATCTTTCTGTTGCTCTTCTCCTCTGCCTTGCCTCTCTCTTTCTTTTTTCTGTTGCTCTTCTTCTCTGCTTTGCCTCTCTCTTTCTCTCTGCTTCTTTCTCTTTCTGTTGCTCTTCTCCTCTGCTTTGCCTCTCTCTTTCTCTTACTCTGTCTTGTCTCTCTTTCTTCTTTCTGTTGCTCTTCTCCTCTGCTTTGCCTCTCTCTTTCTCTCTGCTTCTTTCTCTTTTGATTGCTCTTCTCCTCTGTCTTGCCTCTCTCTTTCTCTCTGCTTCTTTCTCTTTCTGTTGCTCTTCTCCTCTGTCTTGCCTCTCTCTTTCTTTTTTCTGTTGCTCTTCTCCTCTGCTTTGCCTCTCTCTTTCTCTCTGCTTCTTTCTCTTTCTGTTGCTCTTCTCCTCTGTCTTGCCTCTCTCTTTCTCTCTGCTTCTTTCTCTTTCTGTTGCTCTTCTCCTCTGTTTTGCTTCTCCTCTGCCTTGCCTCTCTCTTTCTTCTTTCTGTTGCTCTTCTCCTCTGCTTTGCCTCTCTCTTTCTCTCTGCTTCTTTCTCTTTCTGTTGCTCTTCTCCTCTGCCTTGCCTCTCTCTTTCTCTCTGCTTCTTTCTCTTTCTATTGCTCTTCTCCTCTGTCTTGCCTCTCTCTTTCTTTTTTCTGTTGCTCTTCTCCTCTGCTTTGCCTCTCTCTTTCTCTCTGCTTCTTTCTCTTTCTGTTGCTCTTCTCCTCTGCTTTGCCTCTCTCTTTCTCTCTGCTTCTTTCTCTTTCTGTTGCTCTTCTCCTCTGTCTTGCCTCTCTCTTTCTTTTTTCTGTTGCTCTTCTCCTCTGCTTTGCCTCTCTCTTTCTCTCTGCTTCTTTCTCTTTCTGTTGCTCTTCTCCTCTGCTTTGCCTCTCTCTTTCATCTTTCTGTTGCTCTTCTCCTCTGTCTTGCCTCTCTCTTTCTCTCTGCTTCTTTCTTATATATATTCACCAATTATTAAGGATGTGTAGTAATTAGCACTGTCCATTACATTATGTGTAAACCCTGAGTGTGGTATATGAGTATATGAATTTATTTTTTAATTTGTTCTCTAGGCTAATGTTGAAACCAAGTACGACAAAGCTCCTTTTTTGTTAATTCATAATAAATAAATAAATAAATAAATAAATAAATAAATAAACTAGAATGAATGCATACACGCTTGCATTCTGTTTTATTACACCAGTGAATTGACTTGCATGCCTGCATGATTAAAGATAAGAAACACAGATGTCTGAGAAATGAGTCGTACAGAACATGTATCCAACATAACCAGCTCAATAGAACCTAGTGTTTGCACTTTATCCTGTGAGCAACAAAATAAAGTACTGTTTTATTTCCTTTTTTTATTTTTTGCCCTTTTCATGGAGCCAATTGACTGAAAAGTATAAATCTCACTGGTACAACTTGTAGTCGTTTTAGTGGAGTGTTTTATAGGGAGTTCTTTGATAAATGTAAATCAAGCTGTTAAACATTCATTCAAGCAATGAGAAATCATAAAGACAGCTTACAGGCAAGGATGAACTTATGAGTAAAACACATATTCATTTTCTCTGACGTATTGACAAACTGCATAAAGAATAACACCACAATTGTGATCGTAGAAACCATTCACTGAAGAACCCGTTGATTAAATAATAAAGGCGCCAACACATTTATATTCCTATGTTACACTGCCTGCCCTGGTCCTTGCTCATGAGAACTCATTGATGGCTAACACAGTTTCTAACAGCATGCAATCATGCAATCACCTGTGTAAAAAGTTTATTTTGTCATGCAATTAATCATTAGTATAAAAAAAATAGTTTTGTTACACAAAACTGTTTAGAAAGGTTGGGGGTCTGGGTGTCAAATCGAGCTGCCATTTTACTTGTATAAGGTACTTCTATACAAGTAATATTATAATAGCAAGAGAACATTCAAAGAGGAGGTTAAATGTCTAAGAGATACAAATGCCAAAATCATAGACGAAGAAAAAAAAATAGCAAATATATTAAATGATTACTTTTCAAATTTTTACAAAAGAGGATACGGACAACATGCCCCACATGTCGACCTGTTCCTATCCAGTTTTAAATAACTTTAGCATAACAGAGGCAGAAGTGTTAAAGGGACTAGGAGCTCTTAAAATAAACAAATCCCCTGGGCCGGATGAGATCCTCCCAATAGTACTCAAAGAAATGAAAGAAGTTATTTACAAACCATTAACCAAGATCATGCAACAGTCTCTTGACACAGGGGTTGAGCCGACAGACTGGAGAATTGCAAACGTAATACCGAGCCACAAAAAGGGAGACAAAACCCACTGAGGTAACTACAGACCAATAAGCCTGACTTCTATTATATGTAAACTTATGGAAACTATAATAAGATCCAAAATGGAAAATTACCTACAGTATATGGACAAAGTCCCGCATGAAGGATTAATTCTCAAAATTAACACAGTAGGCATTCAAGGAAATGCATGCACATGGATTAGGGAGTGGTTAACATGTAGAAAACAGAAAGTACTGATTAGAGGAGAAACCTCAAAATGGAACGAGGTAACCAGTGGTGTACCACAGGGATCAGTTTTAGCTCCTCTGCTATTCCTAATTTACATTAATGATTTAGATTCTGGTATAGTAAGCAAACTTGTTAAATTTGCAGACGACACAAAAATAGGAGGAGTGGCAAACACTGTTGCAGCAGCAAAGGTCAAAATGATCTATAAACATAAGAACATAAGAACATAAGAAAGTTTACAACCAAGAGGAGGCCATTCAGCCCATCTTGCTCGTTTGGTTGTTAGTAGCTTATTGATCCCAGAATCTCATCAAGCAGCTTTTTGAAGGATCCCAGGGTGTCAGCTTCAACAACATTACTGGGGAGTTGGTTCCAGACCCTCACAATTCTCTGTGTAAAAAAGTGCCTCCTATTTTCTGTTCTGAATGCCCCTTTATCTAATCTCCATTTGTGACCCCTAGTCCTTGTTTCTTTTTTAGGTCAAAAAAGTCCCCTGGGTTGACATTGTCTATACCTTTTAGGATTTTGAATGTTTGAATCAGATCGCCGTGTAGTCTTCTTTGTTCAAGACTGAATAGATTCAATTCTTTTAGCCTGTCTGCATATGACATGCCTTTTAAACCTGGGATAATTCTGGTTGCTCTTCTTTGCACTATTTCTAGAGCAGCAATATCATTTTTGTAACGAGGTGACCAGAACTAAACTCAATATTCTAGATGAGGTCTTACTAATGCATTGTAAATTTTTAACATTACTTCCCTTGATTTGAATTCAACACTTCTCACAATATATCCGAACATCTTGTTGGCCTTTTTTTATAGCTTCCCCACATTGTCTAGATGAAGACATTTCTGAGTCAACATAAACTCCTAGGTCTTTTTCATAGATTCCTTCTTCAATTTCAGTATCTCCCATATGGTATGTATAATGCACATTTTTATTGCCTGCGTGTAGTACTTTACACTTTTCTCTATTAAATGTAATTTGCCATACTAACAACCAAACGAGCAAGATGGGCTGAATGGCTTCCTCTCGTTTGTAAACTTTCTTATGTTCTTATGTTTTGTGAAGGAGGTAGCAAAGAAACAGCTGCTCGCTGGGTACAAGTAACAAGCAACACGTCGCGACAGCCTTGCTTAGAGAACTTCTCACAACACTTCCCTTTACTTTCTAATGAATAAGCAGCATGCCACAGCAGCCTTGCTTAGAGAACTTCTCACAACACTTCCCTTTACTTTCTAATGAATAAGCAGCATGCCACAGCAGCCTTGCTTAGAGAACTTCTCACAACACTTCCCTTTACTTTCTAATGAATAAGCAGCATGCCACAGCAGCCTTGCTTAGAGAACTTCTCACAACACTTCCCTTTACTTTCTAATGAACAAGCAGCACACCACAGCAGCCTTGCTTAGAGAACTTCTTACAACACTTCCCTTTACTTTCTAATGATATTCCATTTCTGTCTTGTTTAATACCCTTGGATATGTGTGCTCTCTATCATTCTGTGTTGTTCCTGTTTAGAACATTATTCATCTTGCTTAAATATTCCAGAAAAAAAGTCATTTTTCAGCCACAGTCTTTTCAGAAGCAAGCCCAGTGGTTGAAAAAGGACAGTTAGTAAACCTAGTAAATAATTCTCTAAGCAAAAACCATACAAAACACACACAATAAGACCGTCAACTGGCAAAAAACAAGTATCTGTTTAAGTTAGCTATTAAATGTGTATTGAAATTGCTTGGCCTATATTATACAAAACTTCATTGCTTGATATTTTTCATAGTTTTCTTTAACTTTATGCGTCAATCCATTGGTGGTATGTGACAGAGAAAGAATGAATCTTGGTTAGAAATCTCCCTTCTAACCTGTGAGGGTGCCTTGTAAAGGGAACAGAGTGCCCTGGACTGGATGGTCTGACAATTCATTCCAGGGAAAGGTGGAAGTCGGCTATCTAGAAAGGGGGCAGAGCTACGGTACATCAAGTCATGTGGCAACCGCGGATTGGAGGAGAAACGGTTGCACTCACTAACCAAGGGGGAGTGACTGACGGTACAAAAGGGGATGTGGCTACTATTATTATTATTATTAGTTTATTTAGCAGACACCTTTATCCAAGGCGACTTACAGAGACTAGGGTGTGTGAACTACGCACCAGCTGCAGAATCACTTACAATTACGTCTCACCCGAAAGACGGAGCACAAGGAGGCTAAGTAACTTGCTCAGGGTCACACAATGAGTCAGTGGCTGAGGTGGGATTTGAACCGGGGACCTTCTGGTTACAAGCCCTTTTCTTTAACCACTGGACCACACAGCCTCAGCCACAGCAATCTGTTCCTTTGTTATGGTTGAGCACGAACCAAAAGAAAAACCAGAAACGTACCGTGTGTGTTTAGTGTTTCATTTGTTTTGTCTTGCCTAATTCTACTCATTTGTTGTTATTACTCTTAAGGCCAGCACCAACCCGGACAACACTTCACTGTACACTAATAAATTGTATTTCACCACGTGCATGTTAGCACTCACTGTGGACTTGTGATTGTGTTTGTGTCTTTGTGTGTGCTTATACTGTGTTTATTATTTCGGGACTGTAACCCCTTGTTTGGAACAGTGCAGTACACATTGCTGTGTATTGCCTGGGATTATTCTTTGCGGTCGCCAGACCAGGATTACAAAAATAAACAACTGTTTGGACCGTGTACTTTGTTGTTTGTCTTCTGTTACGTATCACATCACCTCTACACCTGCACACTGCAAACCACTTCGCCACATGTTACTATAAGCATGTTGTTGAAATACCGCTTATCCCTTACCTGTTGAACCTAAAAATGTCTATGAAGCAACCACAGCCATAAATAGCTGCTTACCACAGTACAGTACATCATCATGGCTGTGTGATTTCATACAGTACATTAAATAGCTGCTTACCACAGTACAGTGTGATTTCAGACTACAGTACATTAACCTGCTGTATAGCTAACAAGATTGTATAACATCGATGGTATCATATTAGTACTGTTCCAAAATGCAATCTGTAAGGTCTATAGGAGGCTAGTAGTCTACAATAAAAGATGTGAAAATTCAAGTGATTGTGTGCACACTTTTGAAGGAGGACCCTACTGTGGAGAGGGCTTCATCTCACAAAGTCATCTCTCTTTGTAGTCACACTACAGTATGTATTGTTGGGACACAATTTATTCTTATATTGTGTAGTGAAGGTAAAGCCCAGGATCTGTATTCAGGGTTATTTTTTACAAAATCTGTCCACAGTAAAATCCCAGAGCACTTCACAGACAGGATGCAGACTGTATGAATTAGCACGCCTGGGGTTAGAGATTGCAAATATTACAATTGGAAACAGGGACTCTTGTCTTTTAGAAATGATGTGGAAGTTTGTTAAGTTGTAATGTTTCTGGAAACGAAGAATAAGTGAGTCATTATCCTGCTGCTACAACAACTGGTTCAAATGAATGCTGCAATGCGCTCAGAAAGAGCCAAACTGGAAACTGTAGAGCAAGCAAGAAGCGCTGTAATAAATCATTAGTTATAATGATTGAAACCCCTGCCAGCATGTGTGTGTGGAGCACTTTATAAATATCCAGGCATGGGCTCAGGGGTTTAGAAATCCATGCCCGCATGTGTGTGTGGAGCACTTTATAAATATCCAGGCATGGGTTCAGGGGTTTAGAAATCCATGCCAGCATGTGTGTGTGGAGCACTTTATAAATATCCAGGCATGGGCTCAGCATGTGTGTGTGGAGCACTTTATAAATATCCAGGCATGGGCTCAGCATGTGTGTGTGGAGCACTTTATAAATATCCAGGCATGGGCTCAGGGGTTTAGAAATCCATGCCAGCATGTGTGTGTGGAGCACTTTATAAATATCCAGGCATGGCCTCAGGGGTTTAGAGATCCATGCCAGCATGTGTGTGTGGAGCACTTTATAAATATCCAGGCATGGCCTCAGGGGTTTAGAGATCCATGCCCGCATGTGTGTGTGGAGCAGTTTATAAATATCCAGGCATGGGCTCAGCATGTGTGTGTGGAGCACTTTATAAATATCCAGGCATGGGCTCAGCATGTGTGTGTGGAGCAGTTTATAAATATCCAGGCATGGGCTCAGAAATCCTTTTAGGTTAAACACTTTGTTACTCGGGTTCATTTTGTTTCAGGGGGCAGTGACAGGCTCATTCGGAGACCACATCACTGTTTCTTAATGCATGTAGAGTCCCTGCTGAGCACAAATAATAGGATTTAAAAGCGAAAAGCGACCATCTAGTTTTCTGTATTGCTGAAAACTCATACTGTAGTATCAAAAGTACAGAACCCTTCGTTTTCATTCAAATCAGCAATAACTATAATCTCCTTAAGTTTCAAATGAACAGATGTTTTTGAGATTTAATTTTTCTCATACACAGGAACCTCATTCCAGACAGGAATCCTTTGATAATATGCACTGCTTTTTATTTCTACAGACAAGTGCTTTTCAGACTTCATCATTAATGCCAGGGTTAACCAAACAATGGGAGTGCTGACCGGGGATCACACATTTGAATGCATTACAGAACCCCACAGCGTTGAGAGCAAACATGCTTCTCATTGCCGGCTGCTACGTCATACACATGATCTCTTCATTACCTTTGTAATCGTTATTATACTTCTTATGAATATGTTGAGTCATTACTCCGCTGGGCAGTGCTGTCACACACGTTACATATGTGTTGCTTTGTCGAGGGTTTGTGAGAATCGTATGATTTTCAATAAAAACGTATCGAACACCTTTTAAAGTAACTTGAGCAATTGTGAGACAGTGAGGTAACAGTTAAGATGATTCCGATTGGCTTGTTACATAATCACATGTTTGTTTCTAGCTAGAACAAATCAATCATTATATGTCTGAGCTGTAAGGGGAAGGTGGATAGTGTGTGTCAGACTTGGGTTGATACAGTGATCCTAAATAAAAATAATCTATTTTTAAATTATTTTTCTTACAGTTCTATACATTTTTCTTCTGCTAAATCTTCTATGGCTTTGCACTTCTGAAATGGAGGTCTGTGTAGTATTTTTTAATTAAAGGGTAAGTTATCTGAAATTGTGGTCTATGTAGTATTTTTGAATTAAAGGGTATGTTGTCTGGAATGGAGGTCTGTGTAGTATTTTTTTAATTAAAGGGTAAGTTATGTAACATGTGTGGCCCTGTGACATGCCTGTTTCTAACACTCACATAATACTGCCATTAAATGTATTGTTTTTAATATGAATAAATCAAATTAATTTCATGTTTCCTCCTTTGTTATTCTGATTTTGAATGATTTCTTCCCAGAGAAATCGGTGCTGGATTTTGCCTTTGTTTTTCTGTTTATTTTTACATGCCCCTCTACAGGTTTTTAGACTGGGTTGGGAATGCATCTGTCAGAGAATATGGCAACGATGGCTGCAGTTCCACCTGGTATTTATCAGGTTTGAAGGCTAGCAGGCCAGACTTGTGTTAGACTTGATTGCTTATGTCACCTTGATGTGAGCACGGTCATTCCTGACTGGTCTAGATTGTCTCGTTTTACACTCTCTAGACAGACTGTGACCCTCCACCCCAGCAGCAGTGCATGTACATTAAATAAAGATGGACTTTATTATTATTCTTATTACTTTATTGTTTAATGAACGAGGTCTAGTTTAATCTTAAATAGAATTTGCGACTACAGATTATTCTTTTTTTTAAAGACCTTTGTGCTATTAAACCGATTACCCGATCTCCCCCTTCTGCCTGCACCTTGAAATGCCATTACCTGCTCTATCAGAGCGTGAGGCAATTTGCTATCTGGAGCAGCCAATGTTTCACTGTCGTTCCACTGGGGCGAGGAGCAAAGTCATCTGAAATTGCTGTGGCAACAGAACACTAACTAGCATTGCTTGAGCTACTGTCCCAAATCACCCACCCCATTACCGGATTGCATGCTGATCGCTGGACGCTGTGGAGCCTCTGAATTGATCAGATCTGTGTCCCTATAGGAATCTTTCAGCATAGAAAAACATCTCTCACACACATCTCGCCTCAATGCATTCTGACTGTCTTGAACTAAAAGAAACTGTACTATAGTATATCCGTAGTGCATGCACTATACATCAGGACATTAGAAACACTGTCTACTGTATCTGTCTAATGGGCTTTGAAAATAGAATTCCAAGTATGGGCTTTGTAATACTGTATATAAAAGATTTAGCCACGATGGGCTAGGCATCACATTAGACTGACTGACTGGTAAAAGGATGATGGGACCAGCTTGGTTGGCAGGTGCTACTACATCCCATTCATTTTGCCTCTGCCATGTTTTAGTTTCCATAGAGATCTGCTAAGACTCAGTAAGAAAAGGGAATAAAGTAAGACCTCTCAGGTAATCCTTGATCTTTGGCAAGAAGTGTTTGTCTCAGTGCAGTCATGTGATCAAGTGTGTTCCCTATGGTGACCCTTTATGCAGTATCAGGTTCCACAACCGCCTTAATCCAGTCATCTGCAGTGTCTCACTATTGTCACTCCATTGGACACTGCTTCTATATATAGCACCACTTCTGACTTTAACAAGGATCAAGCTGCTGTCTGTCTCAGCCCCTGGTCCCCTTGTCCAGCACCCACCACTTCCCATGGTCACCCAAAAGCTGCAAATAACACAAAACCCAGGAGACGGCCCTGGACCACAGAGCATGCAACCAATCACTGACAAGGGCATGTGCATGCCCTGCCAAGTCATTCCTGAGCAAAAGAAAAAGAAGAAACCCACACCCTTGAAGCCTAGCTGTATCTGTGCAGGCAATCTAAAAGCAGTCTTGGTGTGTGAGGGGGAAAGATTCACTTTGTTTTATGTTCTGCTTAACTCTATGCCAATCCAATACTTACTTTAAATGCACAATTCAATTCCTTTCAGTGTATTAATGTGTAAAGCAATTTATTTAGGAAATTGAATTCTACCCTTGCAGGGCTGCCTTCAGTCCAATGAAACATGAATGTCGTGGGAATGCAGCAAGCTGCAGCATAGATTCTGAATGTCGTGGGAATGCAGCAAGCTGCAGCATAGATTCTGAATGTTGTGGGAATGCAGCAAGCTGCAGCATAGATTCTGAATGTCGTGGGAATGCAGCAAGCTGCAGCATAGATTCTGAATGTCGTGGGAATGCAGCAAGCTGCAGCATAGATTCTGAATGTCGTGGGAATGCAGCAAGCTGCAGCATAGATTCTGAATGTCGTGGGAATGCAGCAAGCTGCAGCATAGATTCTGAATGTCGTGGGAATGCAGCAAGCTGCAGCATAGATTCTGAATGTCGTGGGAATGCAGCAAGCTGCAGCATAGATTCTGAATGTCGTGGGAATGCAGCAAGCTGCAGCATAGATTCTGAATGTCGTGGGAATGCAGCAAGCTGCAGCATAGATTCTGAATGTCGTGGGAATGCAGCAAGCTGCAGCATAGATTCTGAATGTCGTGGGAATGCAGCAAGCTGCAGCATAGATTCTGAATGTCGTGGGAATGCAGCAAGCTGCAGCATAGATTCTGAATGTTGTGGAAATGCAGCAAGCTGCCACATAGATTCTGAATGTCATGGGAATGCAGCAAGCTGCAGCATAGATTCTGAATGTCATGGGAATGCAGCAAGCTGCAGCATAGATTCTGAATGTCGTGGGAATGCAGCAAGCTGCAGCATAGATTCTGAATGTCGTGGGAATGCAGCAAGCTGCAGCATAGATTCTGAATGTGGTAGATTCTGAATGTCGTGGGAATGCAGCAAGCTGCAGCATAGATTCTGAATGTCGTGGGAATGCAGCAAGCTAGATTCTGCCCTGAAACCAGAACTGCAACAACCAACAGTGAGATTAGGGGTATAAATCTTCTCGCCGCTTTCCCCCAATTAAACCCACAATCTCCTCAGTAATTTGCTAGGGGTTCATGAAAATGTCACAACACCCCTTTATTATCTTACTTTATGATGTATCACATCAGATCACAATAAAATAAACAATATCTGTTGTGTGCTGAAGGAAAACTCATTTATAAGGTCTGTGTCTCAAACTGTGCAACTGAAATATCCAAACCAGGTAACTACAGCCTGACTTCTATTATATATAAACTTATGGAAACTATAATAAGATCTAAAATGGAAAATTACCTATATGGTAACAGTATCCTGGGAGACAGTCAGCATGGTTTTAGGAAAGGGAGATCGTGTCTAACTAACCTGCTTGATTTTTTTGAGGATGTAACATCGAAATGGATAATTGCAAAGCATATGACATGGTTTATTTAGATTTCCAGAAATCTTTTGACAAAGTCCTGCATAAAAGATTAATTCTCAAACTGAACGCAGTAGGGATTCAAGGAAATGCATGCACATGGATTAGGGAGTGGTTAACATGTAGAAAACAGAAAGTACTGATTAGAGGAGAAACCTCAAAATGGAGTGAGGTAACCAGTGGTGTATCACAGGGATCAGTATTAGGTCCTCTGCTATTCCCAATCTACATTAATGACTTAGATTCTGGTAAAGTAAGCATATCATATGGGAGATACTGAAATTGAAGAAGGAATCTATGAAAAAGACCTAGGAGTTTATGTTGACTCAGAAATGTCTTCATCTAGACAATTTGGGGAAGCTATAAAAAGGCCAACAAAATGCTCGGATATATTGTGAGAAGTGTTGATTTAAATCAAGGGAAGTAATGTTAAAACTTTACAATGCATTATTAAGACCTCATCTAGAATATTGTGTTCAGTTCTGGTCACCTCACTACAAAAAGGATATTGCTGTTCTAGAAAGAGTGCAAAGAAGAGCGACCAGATTTATCCTGGTTTAAAAGGCATATGCAGACAGGCTAAAAAATTGAATCTATTCAGTCTTGAACAAAGAAAAGTATTCTGCGATCTGATTCAAGCATTCAAAATTCTTAAAGGTATTGACAATGTTGATCCAGGGGACTTTTTTGACCTGAAAAAAGAAACAAGGACCAGGGGACACAAGTGGAGATTAGATAAAGGGGCATTCAGAACAGAAAATAGGAGGCACTTTTTTACACAGAGAATTGTGAGGGTCTGGAACCAACTCCCCAGTAATGTTGTTGAAGCTGACACTCTGAGATCCTTCAAGATGCTGCTTGATGAGATTCTGGGATCAATAAGCTACTAACAACCAAACGAGCAAGATGGGCCGAATGGCCTCCTCTCGTTTGTAAACTTTCTTACGTTCAAGAAAATGAATTGCTGCAGAGCTCAAAAAGCAGCTGCACCACAGCTTGGGGCTACTGCACGGCCATTGAAACACAGACGGGCACTAGGGATAGCTTTTGTTTTCATCAAGGAGAGCGTCCGCTCGGCAGGAACTACCACGGAACCCTTCAACTGCAAGACGGTGGCTGTGAAGGGCTTGCCCAGTCAGGATCGTCGGAACAGTCTGGTGTCGCTGGGACTTCGGGAGAAAGAGAACAGAAGTAGGTCAATTTAGGGGGTCAGTTAGTGGGACCAGCGCTCGCCATTTTGTGTGGCAAACTTTTATTTTTAGCTTTGTTTTGTTTTGTTTTCTTTATTAACCACTTCAACACCATGACATACGCACGTACAGCAAATGAAAACCCACTTACAGTACCATGCCGTACCTGCGTACGTCAAGTTTCCCATTCTATTCTATGATCGGTTTCTCAGTCTAGCGTTTCAGGTTGCATTCTCTAAGGCAGTGCTAGTACTGTGGAATGTGCAATGAAAGTCAGGGGAGGGTCAGGTGACATTTGTATCCAATTGCGTGTCACGTAGCGATTCCAATCTACCTGTGGGCATTTAGAAGACTGAGATATATTGCGGGAAGCCATTCAGCTTTATATATAGTATATATATATATATATATATATATATATATATATATATATATATATATATATATATATATATATAGTGTTTTAAATTATTTTTTTTTGTTTTATTTTTAGTTTTACTTGTTTAGTTGTAGTTTATATAGTTTTTAGCGAAAACATGGCAACGTACGAGGTCTTTCTATAATGAGCAACAGGAGTGAAGTTAGGAGGATTTCGATACCAGCAACAGTGATGCTAACTTATCACTCAGCAATGATGATGAACATGATGTGGACCCAAGAACAATACAAACTGTACAAGCAGAAGAGCATGCAGCTACTTTACAGGTAAGCCAGCTGCAAACGGGAAGCTGTTTGGTTTGAAATGGCAGTGCTGTGACTAAATACTATCAAAACACAGCACTGGGTACAGGCAATGCGGCAGCCAGACCCATCACAATGTCTGCGCAAAGTAGCTGTGTACATGCATTTGTGACTATCCCTCCAACACAAGGGAAGCAGAGACTGTAACAAAGGTGCAGGGTCTGCTACGAAAATGAAAACAAAAGAAAAGACACAAGAAAAATGTGCAGTGGTTGCGAAGGCAAACCCGGGTTCTGTTGTATTGAACATTTCAATAAATGGCACAGAGCAAGTCGATAATGGCACACTGTGACCAAGCAGCTGCTGAGTGGCGTGTGACTAGTGGTGTCACGGACCAGGAAGTAACAGTAAACAAAAGGCAATGGATGGAATGGTGGAACTGAGCGCTATGGCGCTTAACGTTTTATTGAATAGTCAAACAAAACAAAAGGTTTAAACCAACAACAAAACAACAAACAAAAAGGCGAGTTGGCCAAACAAATAAACAAATACTGTTTCGGTTTCGGTTTCGTTTTCATTTTCTCTCTCTCTCCTCGCTCTCTCCGCTCTCACTCCTAAAACACTCTCCTCCTTGCGCAGACAGCTGGAGGCTTTTATATTCTGGCCGAGGGGTTAACTAGCTGTTAATTATCTTATTACCCCTCGGCCACAGACTGCACCAGTTTAGTAAGGATGCGTGACTGTCAGCTATTTAAATAATCAGTAGCTGATCAGTCACGCATCCTCACGGGGTTTTTTAAAATGCAAAAACAATAACAAATAACAAAATCGGCTTTTGCCGTAATAAACATAAATCATAATAAATAAATAATAAACAAAGGGGCAGGACACTCTGCCACACACACGTTTTGATGTTGTTTGATTTTTATTTGATAATTACTGTTTATTGATTATTATTGTTATTTGCAGCGCTTTTGTTTTCATTGTTAAAAAAAACATGTTTTTATCTCTATATTGAATATGGGTATATAGTACACAGCAGCATAAAGGGTTAATGGAAAACACAGTTTAGGTCATTTATTTGTGTTCTATTTATCATATGTTAACATTTTATAGCAATTACAGGTTTGAAAACATTATTATTATTATTTTCAAAATCTGGTACCTGGGAAGGGGTTTCATTTTTACATCTGGAGTTGAAGTGGTTAAATGTGACACAAAGGCTACCATTGCTGGTACCCTAGTGTCAGCACCTGTGTTCAACCCCAATGCTCTGTGTCTGTCTCAGTGTTTTCCAGTGACTACCCACACACATAACACATCACCCTGTTACAGTCCCCTATTCATTTTCCTAAACTGCTTTTCCCCAGAAATGTAGGGACATGCACTGGGTAATGTGATTATTTGCAGTGAGTGTATTTTCTTGGTCAATTAAGTTAGCTGGCTAAAAGGTTAAGAACATAAGAACCTAATAAAGTTTACAAACGAGAGGAGGCCATTCAGCCCATCTTGCTCGTTTGGTTGTTAGTAGCTTATTGATCCCAGAATCTCATCAAGCAGCTTCTTGAAGGATCCCAGGGTGTCAGCTTCAACAACATTACTGGGGAGTTGGTTCCAGACCCTACAAATTCTCTGTGTAAAAAAGTGCCTCCTATTTTCTGTTCTGAATGCCCCTTTATCTAATCTCCATTTGTGAGCCCTGGTCCTTGTTTCTTTTGTCAGGTCAAAGAAGTCCCCTGTGTCGACATTGTCTGTACCTTTTAGGATTTTGAATGTTAGAATCAGATCGCCGCGTAGTCTTCTTTGTTCAAGACTGATAGCTAGTTTGATAGCTATAGTATAAATAAAGCTGTCTTCAGTCAGTGTAATTTCCCTTCATGGAACTACACTGTATTTACCCATCAAAATGTAATTAAATGGTCAGTACAGGCTGTTTGTATTTAATTACACACTTGATCTATTAGTAATTAGCATGTAAGAACAGGAACCATTGGTATTTATTTAGCTATTACTGTGTTATTACATTGAAATTCATACTCCATCATCTAAAGTGCTCCCGGGGCCAGTTTAATCCTAATCCATCCAATCCCCTGCACCTGTTTTTAAGGGATGGCTGCTAACGGTCATCTATTTGTAACCATGTCCTTTTGTCAGATGTTTGTCTCTCTTTTAACAAACACACATGTTTTCAATGCAGATCTGCAGCCCCTGGTTTGGGGAGCTCTAGAGGAAGCTGCTTGGTCTGCCGGTTTCTGCTGGATAGGAACGAGCGTAGGCAACTTTATTAATATTAATACTCTGCAAGCTGTTCACCCCAGGGCATATATGAGGGGCATTAGAATGACACCTGTTCTATGTTTACTGCTGCTGGAAGATCTCAGAGGGTTTTGGAGGTCAGTATCAGAATTGAAGCTGAAGTAATTGTGCTGTGGGGTGTATACCCCACTCTCATGTGAATGTTATGGTCATTTTTATTGCAATATAAAACAATAATAATTTAAAACATCAGTTGAGGGTTTTTCCTAAGAGCAAAGACATTGTAGAATATGTACTGTAAAAGTGGAAAGGAAGTCAAAAGTAATTTTGATATCATGGTCTCTAAATATTTCAAGATGTAAATGACTGACATTGCTTTATGTTATCTGCAAAGACACATACCATCGCAGAGCGTATTTAAAGCCTGTGTGAAGCAAGTCTTTTTTTCTTTCTGTAAATGGCAGGAACAAAGCCTTCTGAGAACAAAAGTTCAGCAAACAGATTTGATCTAGGAATGCAGAAGCAATATTTCCCAGCTATTTTTTCCCCAACTGTTTCCAAATCTTCAGATGCAATTTTCTATCAAGAGACCTAACCATACAGAAATTAAAATGTGAACGATAAGCAGCATGATTGCCCAGGGAGAGAGAGGAGACCAGTGTTTGTTTAACTGTTCCCTTTCAAGTACGAAATGTAACCTTTACCTAATGGGTGTTTACCTCCTAAAGACCTGAATCCTGAATACTTTATACCAAAGCTGCTCTTTGATCCTGTGATGCAGTCATGACCCCGCCCCCGAGGGATCAAAAGGGCTGCAGTCACAGATCTCAGCACCATTTTTCCTTTCAACCACTGACCTGATCGGAGAGCCTTCTTCAGATAAGTGATATTGGATTCTGGTATAGTAAGCAAACTTGTTAAATTTGCAGACGACAGCAGCAAAGGTCATTCAAAATGATCTAGACAAGATTCACAACTGGGCAGACACATGGCAAATTACATTTAATACAGAAAAGTGTAAGGTACTGCACGCAGGCAATATAATTGTGCATTATAAATATCATATGGGAGATACTGAAATTGAAGAAGGAATCTATGAAAAAGACATAGGAGTTTACGTTGACTCAGAAATGTCTTCATCTAGACAATGTGGAGAAGCTATAAAAAAGGCCAACAAGATGCTCAGATATATTGTGAAAAGTGTTGAATTTAAATCAAGGGAAGTAATGTTAAAACTTTACAATGCATTAGTAAGAGCTCATCTTGAATATTATGTTCAGTTCTGGTCACCTCGTCAAGCATTCAAAATTCTAAAAGGTATAGACAATGTTGACCCAGGGGACTTTTTCAACCTGAAAAAAGAAATAAGGACCAGGGGTCACAAATGGAGATTAGATAAAGGGGCATTCAGAACAGAAAATAGCAGGCCCTTTTTTACGCAGAGAATTGAGAGGGTCTGGAACCAACTCCCCAGTAATGTTGTTGAAGCTGACACACTGGGATCCTTCAAGAAGCTGCTTGATGAGATTCTGGGATCAATAAGCTACTAACAACCAAACAAGCAAGATGGGCCGAATGGTCTCCTCTCGTTTGTAAACTTTCTTCTGTTCTTATGTTCTTAAATCTGATTTGGAATAAAAGAGGCGATGCGAGTGTGGGAACATGCAATAGTCTGCACTGTGGGATCAGAGAGTGAGGGAACATGCAATAGCCTGCACTGTGGGATCAGAGAGTGAGGGAACATGCAATAGCCTGCACTGTGGGATCAGAGAGTGAGGGAACATGCAATAGCCTGCACTGTGGGATCAGAGAGTGAGGGAACATGCAATAGCCTGCACTGTGGGATCAGAGAGTGAGGGAACATGCAATAGCCTGCACTGTGGGATCAGAGAGTGAGGGAACATGCAATAGCCTGCACTGTGGGATCAGAGAGTGAGGGAACATGCAATAGCCTGCACTGTGGGATCAGAGAGTGAGGGAACATGCAATAGCCTGCACTGTGGGATCAGAGAGTGAGGGAACATGCAATAGCCTGCACTGTGGGATCAGAGAGTGAGGGAACATGCAATAGCCTGCACTGTGGGATCAGAGAGTGAGGGAACATGCAATAGCCTGCACTGTGGGATCAGAGAGTGAGGGAACATGCAATAGCCTGCACTGTGGGATCAGAGAGTGAGGGAACATGCAATAGCCTGCACTGTGGGATCAGAGAGTGAGGGAACATGCAATAGCCTGCACTGTGGGATCAGAGAGTGAGGGAACATGCAATAGCCTGCACTGTGGGATCAGAGAGTGAGGGAACATGCAATAGCCTGCACTGTGGGATCAGAGAGTGAGGGAACATGCAATAGCCTGCACTCTGGGATCAGAGTGAGGGAACATGCAATAGCCTGCACTGTGGGATCAGAGAGTGAGGGAACATGCAATAGCCTGCACTCTGGGATCAGAGAGTGAGGGAACATGCAATAGCCTGCACTCTGGGATCAGAGAGTGAGGGAACATGCAATAGCCTGCACTCTGGGATCAGAGAGTGAGGGAACATGCACATCCTGCCCTGTGGGATCAGAGAGTAGAACTGCTTGATGAGATTCTGGGATCAGTAAGCTACTAACAACCAAACGAGCAAGATGGGCCAAATGGCCTCCTCTCGTTTGTAAACTTTCTTATGTTCTTATGTTCTTATGACATGGCTAAGTGATTTGTTCCTTGGTTATTGTTGCAAGTGACCCAAAAGGAGAACTAAAAAACGTGTTTTTAGAGTTTTGTTTGTTTGTCGTGTCTAATTATACTTGTTTGTTCTTGTTAGACGGCTAACATGATCCCTAGCTGTCACTTAAGGCCAGCACCAAACCCGGACAACATTTCACCACTGTGCACGAATAAATTGTATTTCACCACTTGCACATTAGCACTCACTGTGGTCTTGTGATCGTGTGTGTATCTTGTGTGTGTTTAATACTATGTTTATTATTTCGGGACTGTAACTTGTGTTTAACAGTGCAGTACACATTGCTGTGTATTGCTTGGGATTATCATTTGTGGTCAGTAACGACCTGGATTAAACATTGTTTGGACCGTGAATTTACGTGTTTGCATTACTTGATCACTGCATCACTTCTACACCTGCGCACTGCAACCCACTAACTGAAGAAGCACATTGTAATAAAGTGTTCATTCCCTAACACAAGAATCACATTGTAATAAAACAGAAGCACATTGTAATAAAGTGTTCATTACCTAATTGAAGAAGCACATTGTAATAAAATAGAAGCACATTGTAATAAGTGTTCATTTCCTAACTGAAGAAGCACATTGTAATAAAGTGTTCATTACCTAACTGAAGAAGCACATTGTAATAAAATAGAAGCACATTGTAATAAGTGTTAATTTCCTAACTGAAGAAGCACATTGTAATAAAGTGTTCCTTCCCTAACTGAAGAAGCACATTGTAATAAAGTGTTCATTCCCTAACACAAGAAGCACATTGTAATAAAATAGAAGCACATTGTAATAAGTGTTAATTTCCTAACTGAAGAAGCACATTGTAATAAAGTGTTCCTTCCCTAACTGAAGAAGCACATTGTAATAAAGTGTTCATTCCCTAACACAAGAAGCACATTGTAATAAAATAGAAGCACATTGTAATAAGTGTTAATTTCCTAACTGAAGAAGCACATTGTAATAAAGTGTTCCTTCCCTAACTGAAGAAGCACATTGTAATAAAGTGTTCATTTCCTAACTGAAGAAGCACATTGTAATCCACTTCTCATGTTAACTGCAGGCCATCAAATTATGCATCGGCGCGAACCCTTAAAACAGCTCGTTGGGTTCTGTTCAATTCATAGGAATTGTAGCAGATCTTAAAATTGAGGTTGTTTTTTTTTTTTTTTTACATGAAATAAGAGAGTAAGACACTCACTGACAACACACAGTCACAGACACTTTCCCCCAATCTGGGGAAAGTGTGTGAAACATGTGCATCAGAGTACCTTGCAGTGTGTGCAACATGTGCATCACAGTACCTTGCAGTGTGTGGAACATGTGAATCACAGTACCTTGCAGTGTGTGGAACATGTGCATCACAGTACCTTGCAGTGTGTGGAACATGTGAATCACAGTACATTGCAGTGTGTGGAACATGTGCATCACAGTACCTTACAGTGTGTGGAACATGTGAACCACAGTACCTTACAGTGTTTGGAACATGTGCATCACATCACAGTAAATTGCAGTGTGTGGAACATGTGCATCACAGTACCTTACAGTGTGTGGAACATGTGCATCACAGTACCTTACAGTGTGTGGAACATGTGCATCACAGTACCTTACAGTGTGTGGAACATGTGCATCACAGTACCTTACAGTGTGTGGAACATGTGCATCACATCACAGTACATTGCAGTGTGTGGAACATGTGCATCACAGTACCTTACAGTGTGTGGAACATGTGCATCACATCACAGTACATTGCAGTGTGTGGAACATGTGCATCACAGTACCTTACAGTGTGTGGAACATGTACATCACAGTACCTGACAGTGTGTGGAACATGTGCATCACAGTACCTTACAGTGTGTGGAACATGTACATCACAGTACCTGACAGTGTGTGGAACATGTGCATCACAGTACCTTGCTCCAGCCCAGAACAAAAGAGCTTTAAATCACCTCACAATCCACAGCATTTAGAATAAGGTGCAGTTATTATTGCAGTCCAATGTGAGTTCACTTTATTATAGAGGTTCAAAATGATGCAAACAAGTGAATGCACAAATCTGTGTAAGCTATTTATCTATTTGTACAGGATAAGCTGCAACATGTTTAGCTCTTTAGTACACACAATATACTAAATAATGCAGATTTGCCTTTAAATATAAAAACTAAATAATGTATATAATAATCCAGTTATATTTGTCAACCACGTGTTAAAAATGTGATTCAAAGATTGACAGATCGTTTTTTTTGTATGACTAGCATGACTTCCAGGGATTGCTCTAATATATAGTGAGTATATGAAGAAAGGTCTCCACAGACGTCCTGTACCATGTGATGAGGATGCCTTGGTTCATGACCTGCCTGGTTGAGCTGAGCAATGAAGCATGGTAGGTCATAGTCAAGTCATGCTGGAAGGTTAATTAGAAGAGAAGCCAGCGTGCTCAGCAATGTAAACCCGACACACACTTGAAGAATAATGGCACCTAGCTGCTGCTGATAATATCTGCCCTGGGGGCAGTGCGGCCCTGGTAATGGAATTCATACTTGCTGCATTGCTCTGCTTATTAAGCTCCTATTGGAAACGTTGTCTGTTGGGCCTGTAGGCTTCTATACCAAATGCATGTTGTCACTCGCAGTGTGGAGAGCACCACATCGTAACAGCAAACACATTTATTATAATAACCTCTCGCTGCTTAATTACAGTTCTGGATTGTTAAAGGAGTGGATACGCACATTTGTGTTCACAGTCTTCTTGCATATGTCTTACTAGGTTAGAAGATATTGAGTCCAGGTTTTTCAGTTTTGTTGTGGTATATGAAGCAAAACATACAATAAGATGTTACTTATTTTTTACTGAAAACACCTATACCAGCTATATCTGCAACACAGTCTTTAGCTGATAGACATTTGAAATGTGTAACAGGGCAAGCAGCCCTGTACATTGTTTTGTTTGTTTATTTTTAGAACAGGGTTTTCCCCCTCTGCCCCCGTGTTATTTTGTATTATTATTATTATTATTATTATTATTATTATTATTATTATTATTATTATTATTATTAATATTATTTATGACGCAAGTGCCATGATTTTGTTTATGTATTTAGGTCGGCATAGCCGATTTTGTTTGTTTTGTTTAGCGTGGATGGGTAGCCCCATCCACAGCACTTTTAATTAATAAATCGTAGTAGATTGTGGCCGAGGGGTAATCGGATAATTACTAGCCAGTTAAACCCCTCGGCCACAGTATATAGCTGCAGCTCTCCGCTCGGGGTGGGTGATCAGAGAGAGAGAGAGAGAGAGAGAGAGAGAGAGAGAGAGAGAGAGAGAGAGAGAGAGAGAGAGAGAGAGAGAGAGAGAGAGAGAGAAAACTAAACGAAAACCTTAAGGATCAGTGAAGGCTATTGCCCAGCCTGATCGCGTTGTTTGTGTTCGTGATTTGTTTTGTTTGCTGTTTTATTTTGCTCCGTGAGCAGTTTCTTTTTGTTTAAAACTTTGATTTATTTTTGTATTAAAATAAAACGGCAGCCAGCCGATTCTTTCTTTTGAACTGCAGTACTTGTATGGTGTCAGTTTCCTTCCTGCTTCTGCCTGACGTCACCGCCCAGTCATTCCTGTCACAATGCTATTTTTAAACTACACATTTAAGTGCTACACATTTAAGACAGCAGCACTGAAATGGCATCAGGGTTTTCTAAGATCTTAAAATGGGCCGCGTAAGAAAATGAATACCAGATATTTATGAGGTGATAAGACTGAAAGGTAAAACAATGATAAAGAAACTAGCCAAAGCATGTGTCTACTTTCCTTTGTTTCACCTTATCATTTTGATGGATGTTATTTTTTTATAGATGATAAGGATTTTTTTTTAAAGCCAGACCCTTATGTTCTGACAGACAGATTGTAACAGTTGTAATGTCTCTCTATTTTTAATTAAAAAGTCTTTTAAAATAGTCAGTTAAAAGAAAAGGCTGCCTTGATCCCCTACCATCCTGTCCCCACTCACAGCTCCTGATTAATCGAAACAGCAGAAATCCTAAGGGCTATAGACTGCTTATACTGTGTATCTGGTGTGGCTTCGTTCATCATGCAGGATACAGGTGAAGAATCCTGCCTCCTAAGCTGTTAGAAAGATGCAAGCTGTGCTTTACATGCGCAAGCAGTAATTATAGAAGCCTTTGGCCTGGTTTACAGGGTTTGTAAATGGTCCTTTAGTCCTGTGTGTGTGATGCAAACTATTAGAATAAAACCAGAAGCGTGGCAGTGAGGTACCCCTCCAGGGATTCCTGGCTGCTAATAAAATGACTGGAAGCTCTGGACCGTGATCAACTGCCTGTGCCATCAAACTGTGAGCTGCTTCCATTGTGTTCTTATATTCTAAACTGTGAGCTGCTTCCATTGTGTTCTTATGTTCTAAACTGTGAGCTTCTTCCATTGTGTTCTTATATTCTAAACTGTGAGCTGCTTCCATTGTGTTCTTATGTTCTAAACTGTGAGCTACTTCCATTGTGTTCTTATGTTCTAAACTGTGAGCTTCTTCCATTGTGTTCTTATATTCTAAACTGTGAGCTGCTTCCATTGTGTTCTTATGTTCTAAACTGTGAGCTTCTTCCATTGTGTTCTTATGTTCTAAACTGTGAGCTTCTTCCATTGTGTTCTTATGTTCTAAACTGTGAGCTGCTTCCATTCATTCACATCTGTGGGTTCCATTAGTTATTGTTTTATTGACCCTTATCAGTTAACACTTTTAGTGTGATAACATTCATAATAAGACAAAAATTGATGTGTGAGTTTGAGGATAGTGACAAAGCTTCCCCTTTATTGATTTGACCGTGTGTTGTTTAACAGGTCAGGATACAGTATGATATATGAAATTCTGAATCCATGTTCTTCTTTGGTGAATTGCTACTCTACTACCCTTGAAAGGAAAGAATTAACTATTGATTTTTCCAGTCTGTATTGTGTATTTCACATAAATAACCTCTGAAAGTCCTCTGCTGAATGCAGTGACCTCATTGCATATCAGTGCTGCACAGTGGCTGCATTTTCTGGGTCAGGATCACTTTTGTGTGCTTTGTTTTTGATTAATGCAGTGTCTGACTTCACTTTTCCCTTGCTGTGGAGGCTGGTGAAGATCATCATTTACAGGGATACAGCTTTCATTCTGTGCACTTGGACTTTCAGAAAGGGTTGGTTCAGTGCACTATTTACAGGGTAGTATGTTGATGGCTCAGAATGAAGTGCTTTTATCTCTGGTTAAGGTTGTAGGTATGAATCTTGGCCAGGGATACCCTAGCAATAAATCTTTAACTCAGCCCTTAGGCTAGTGAGTGGCTCTGCTCTCCTCCTTCTCCTCTACTCTGCTCTCCTCTCCTCTTCTCTCCTCTGCTTTCCTCTGCTCTCCTCTCCTATCCTCTCCTCTCCTCCCCTCTCCTCTGCCCTGCCCTCATCTGCGCTCCTCTCCTCTGCTCTCCTCTGCTGTCCTGTGCTCTGCCCTCCTCTCCTCTTCTCTCCTCTGCTCTGCTCTGTTCTCCTCTTCTCTCCTCTGCTTTCCTCTGCTCTCCTCTCCTCTCCTATCCTCTCCTCTCCTCCCCTCTCCTCTGCCCTGCCCTCATCTGCGCTCCTCTCCTCTGCTCTCCTCTGCTGTCCTGTGCTCTGCCCTCCTCTCCTCTTCTCTCCTCTGCTCTGCTCTGTTCTCCTATCCTCTCCTCTCCTCTCCTCTCCTATCCTCTCCTCTCCTCCCCTCTGCTCTCCTCTGCTCTCCTCTCCTCAGCCCTCCTCTCCTCTGCTCTCCTCTCCCCTGCTCTGTTTCTTGTGGTGCTACATGCAGTGTGTGGAAAACACCTGTTTATTGGTTGTTAATTAACTTCCAGTAGCAAGATGTACTCCTAAGCAGGTTTTTCACACATCAGCAGTGGGTGTTGGGACAGCAATCACTTATTTTAAATCATGTAATGTGTAATGTTTAAACAACCAAAGTATCTGCAGGCAGACCAGCCACATGTTTAACTCTTTAGTGCCTGATGCACACCACAAGTGTTGTTGTGATTGACTTCCATCTGTGAACCTTACTTTGGAACAAAAATGATTCCTGTTGTACAACACAAATTCTCATATCACAGCTCCCTTCTCCCTTCACACTGTGTATTCCACTCAGGGTTTTTCAGCAGTGGGTATGCGTGGAGTGAGCTGTCCAGCTGCCTGATCTGGTGTCATGTCACATCACATTGGGATGAAAGCCCTGGCTTCTGGGAGTCAGGTGCAGGTTTTAGAGAAGCTCATTCGACAATGACAGCATTGCTGAAATTAACAAGTGATATACGCTGGGTTATAGAAAAAAATAAAATAACTGGTGCGATCTTTATCGACTTCTCTAAGGCCTTTGATTTAGTAAATCATAAAATACTTTTTAATAAGTTAAAAAATCTTGGAGTTATGGATACTACACTATTTAAATCGTATTTATCAGAACGTTTCCAAGCAGTTGTCTTTGACAGAAAGAAATCTGATTATATGCCTGTGTCCTAAGGTGTCCCTTAGGGATCACTACTGCACATACAGTATGTATGCGGATGACACTGTGGCTTACTACAGCTCTGACAATGTCCATGATTTAACTAAGACACTACAGAATGATTTTTTTAAACTTCAGGATTGGTTTGCTAAAAATGGTTTGATTTTAAATGAAAAAAAATATCATGTTATTTGGGTCAGAGAAAATGATACAAAGCAATAATTCCAATGTTATTATTGTTACTTGTAATAATACACCTTTGGAGAGAGTTGATACTTTTAAATACTTAGGCGTCAATAGCAATACAATAAAATATGTAGTAAAATTGGGAGAAAACTTGAATTGTTTTATTGCCAGCGTCATTGCTTAAAATTTACATCAAGGTTTAAATTCGCTATGCAATTTTTGTTTCCTATTCAGGACTACAATGCTGTGATTTACATGACTGCTAGTAAGGAGCCGCTGAAGAAGATTGATACAATGTTTAACAGGATTTGTAGATTTGTTCTTCAGAGCACTCCTTTAGAACATCACTGTACCTTGTATTCCTGGTTAAACTTGTTGTCACCTGATAATAGAAGGATCTTTCACTGGAATCAGATTCTTTTTAAAGGGGTGCTTAACAAACTGCCTTTTTATTTGAGTAATCTATTCCAGGAGTTTACCTGTGATTACAGCTTACAAAATGTCTGTGGTACCAAATATTTTAAAATACCGTTGATAAAAAGTGCTACTAGAAGGAAATCTTTTGCTTTTGCTGCAGTTTCAAATTGGAATGCATTGTCAATGGAACTTAGATTAGAGACTTCCCATTGTCAATTAAAACATGTGGTGTTCCACTGTCTCAAAAAGCCCTGTGTGTGTGTGTGTGTGTGTGTGTGTGTGTGTGGGTGTGTGTGTGTGTGTGTGTGTGTGTGTGCAGAGTTTGAAATGTGTTGTTCATTATCTGAAGAAACCCTGTGTGTGTATGATGTTGTGTAGAGTTTGAAATGTGTTGTTTCATTATCTGAAGAAACCCTGTGTGTGTATGATGTTGTGTAGAGTTTGAAATGTGCTGTTTCATTATCGGAAGAAGCCCTGTGTGTGTATGATGTTCTGTAGAGTTTGCAATGTGTTGTTTCATTATCGGAAGAAGCCCTGTGTGTGTGTGTGTGCAGAGTTTGCAATGTGTTGTTTCATTATCTGAAGAAGCCCTGTGTGTGTGTGTGTGCAGAGTTTGAAATGTGTTGTTTCATTATCTGAAGAAGCCCTGTGTGTGTGTGTGTGCAGAGTTTGAAATGTGTTGTTTCATTATCTGAAGAAGCCCTGTGTGTGTATGATGTTGTGTAGAGTTTGAAATGTGTTGTTTCATTATCTGAAGAAGCCCTGTGTGTGTGTGTGTGCAGAGTTTGAAATGTGTTGTTTCATTGTCTGAAGAAGCCCTGTGTGTGTGTGTGTGCAGAGTTTGAAATGTGTTGTTTCATTATCTGAAGAAGCCCTGTGTGTGTGTGTGTGCAGAGTTTGAAATGTGTTGTTTCATTATCTGAAGAAACCCTGTGTGTGTATGATGTTGTGTAGAGTTTGAAATGTGTTGTTTCATTATCTGAAGAAGCCCTGTGTGTGTATGATGTTGTGTAGAGTTTGAAATGTGTATTCCATGTGATTGTAATTTGCTGCTGTTGGACGCCATTGTAAACAAGCTAATTATAGCTCATATGGCCTTTTTTCCAAAAATATTTTTTAAATGAAAATGAAAATTGCAGAGAATCTCTCCTCCCAGCCCCATCACTGTCAGCCTCTATCCCCTGGGTCAGCAGCTACAGCAGTCACTTAGCACTGTGCCTCCGTGATGGGCCTTTGTACGATAAAAACAAGCATCACTCTGATGAACTCTCAGGATATGAAGTTGTGAACAGGATTACTTTCACATCTCTTCTTTTTCACAAGCATTTCATTTGTTTCAAACTTACATGACTTATTTTATAAATAATAAGTGTGATTTGTATTATTATTGTTAAAATGTCCAGGTCAGACAGAGACATTTTTAGCTGCAGACACATTTTTAGCCTTTTAGAGACATCCATTTTCTTGTTTACAGCGTGTAGTGTTTTAATTTCCCGTCTAGATTGTAGATAGTCACATGACAATCACTGCACAGCACTATGTGCATGGGGAATAGTACACGCAGGCACAGAGCAGAGCTGTACAGTTTTGCTAATGTGATTTATTTTTTTGAATGAAATACAAATAATAATTATAAGATAATTTATTTTTATTTCTTAAGAATATTGTAAAAATCGTGGTATTGGGCTAATTTCACGATTTCCACGCAGTCTGTGAAATCGCAATTTACACAGGGCCTTAGTTCTACGTGTAAGTCTTTCTAATTCTATTTGAATGAAATCAGTCTTACCCAGGGTTAAAACAACGGCCTTGAATTTAAAGCTGTTCACATGTTTTGAACCGATCCATTCCCTTAATTAAAGACCCTATGTTGTTTGAGCAGATCTCTGTAGTACGAGCCTACAAGTTTGAAGTACCTCTGTAGGATTTGAAAATGAAATAGTCGAAGAAATTCTTCATGAAAAATACTGCATTCTCATTGCTTACTAAATCATAGCAGAAACCTTTAAAGAATAAGGCTTGTCAGTTTTGTGCTTTGTTTCTGAATCACTGGTCTGGGAGCTCTTATCTTCAACAAGCTGTTTACTTTCTGCTGTCATTATAATAGACTTTTAAAATAATTTGGCCGTCTGTAAAAATGGAATTCATCAGACCTGGCTGCCCTGTGCTCCCTGGAGGGCCTGATCGCTCTCAGGATAAAAAGCCATGCGATGTAGTCAGTTTTAAACAGTGGTGTGATGTACAGGCTTGTTATATTTATTCCAAGTATTCTCTTACAGGGGGATATTCCCCAGACATGCCGCGTTCATGGGCTTGCATCCATGGTGAGATATAGAACTGGAAAGAAAACGCTGTTCTCTTACTCTCTGATCCCACAGTGCAGGCTATTGCATGTTCCCTCACTCTCTGATCCCAGAGTGCAGGCTATTGCATGTTCCCTCACTCTCTGATCCCAGAGTGCAGGCTATTGCATGTTACCTCACTCTGATCCCACAGTGCAGGCTATTGCATGTTCCCTCACTCTCTGATCCCACAGTGCAGGCTATTGCATGTTCCCTCACTCTCTGATCCCACAGTGCAGGCTATTGCATGTTACCTCACTCTGATCCCACAGTGCAGGCTATTGCATGTTCCCTCACTCTCTGATCCCAGAGTGCAGGCTATTGCATGTTCCCTCACTCTCTGATCCCAGAGTGCAGGCTATTGCATGTTACCTCACTCTGATCCCACAGTGCAGGCTATTGCATGTTCCCTCACTCTCTGATCCCACAGTGCAGGCTATTGCATGTTCCCTCACTCTCTGATCCCAGAGTGCAGGCTATTGCATGTTACCTCACTCTCTGATCCCACAGTGCAGGCTATTGCATGTTACCTCACTCTCTGATCCCAGAGTGCAGGCTATTGCATGTTCCCTCACTCGCATCGCCTCTTTTATTCCAAATCAGATTTAAGAACATAAGAACATAAGAAAGGTTATAAACGAGAGGAGGCCATTCAGCCCATCTTGCTTGTTTGGCTGTTCATAGCTTATTGATCCCAGAATCTCATCAAGCAGCTTCTTGAAGGATCCCAGGGTGTCAGCTTTAACAACATTACTGTGGAGTTCGTTCCTGTTTTCTGTTCTGAATGCCCCTTTATCTAATCTCCATTTGTGATCCCTGGTCCTTGTTTTTTTCAGGTTGAAAAAGTCCCCTGGGTAGACATTGTGAATACCTTTTAGAATTTTGAATGCTTGAATCAGATCACCACATACTCTTCTTTGTTCAATACTGAATAGATTAAATTATTTTAGCCTGTCTGCATATGACATGCCTTTTAAACAGGAATAATTCTGGTCGCTCTTCTTTGCACTCTTTCTAGAGCAGCAATATCCTTTCTGTAGCAAGGTGATCAGAACTGACCACAATATTCTAGATGAGGTCTTACTAATGCATTGTAAAGTTTTAACATTACTTCCCTTGATTTAAATTCAACACTTTTCACAATATATCCGAGCATCTTGTTGGCCTTTTTTTATAGCTTCCCCACATTGTCTAGATGAAGACATTTCTGAGTCAACATAAACTCCTAGGTCTTTTTCATAGATTTCTTCTTCAATTTCAATATCTCCCATATGATATTTATAATATACATTTGTATTCCCTGCATGCAGTACCTTACAGTTTTCTCTATTAAATGTCATTTGCCATGTGCCTGCCCAGTTCTGAATGCTGTCTAGATCATTTTGAATGACCTTTGCTGCTTCAACAGTGTTTACCACTCCTCCTATTTTGGTGTTGTCTGCAAATTTAACAAGTTTGCTTACTATACCAGAATCTAAATCATTCATGTAGATTAGGAATAGCAGAGGACCTAATACTGATCCCTGTGGTACTACACTGGACACCACTGGAGGTTTCTCCTCTATCAGTATGGGATCAGAGGAAATGGGAACTTATATTTTTAAGGTTGTAATACTTCACAATGGCGAAAGCACAGCAAAGTGTAATAAAGCATGGTATATAAAAATCAAGCAAGGTGCTGTAATACACATTCTATGCATGGGAAAGCGGTGCAAAAGCCATTGTTAAATACATAGAGTAGTATATGTTTAAAAAGCCAGTAGCTTTCCATATCGTTTGAATAGATTGTGTTTTTCCATTTCTCTTTCCATATCGTTTGAATAGATTGTGTTTTTCCATTTCTCTTTCCATATCATTTGAATAGATTGTGTTTTTCCATTTCTCTTTCCATATCGTTTGAATAGATTGTGTTTTTCCATTTCTCTTTCCATATCATTTGAATAGATTGTGTTTTTCCATTTCTCTTTCCATATCATTTGAATAGATTGTGTTTTTCCATTTCTCTTTCCATATCGTTTGAATAGATTTTATTTTTCCATTTCCCTTTCTATTCTATGGTGTTTGCAATCAGACTGGTTCAGAGCTTGGTTGCTCCAATATTGAAGTATGCCTCTACTAGTTTTGAGCTTGCGTTGAATTTCACTGGAGAGTTTGTATTAAACAACCTCCCCATCCCTTTCCAGGCTGGCAGAGTTGTATTGTAATATTATTTGAATGGAGTGACTACAGAATGGTACTGAAGATCTCCAGTGCATCTCAAAGCAAGCCTCAAGGGTACTGAAGATCTCCAGTGCATCTCAAAGCAAGCCTCAAGGGTACTGAACATCTCCAGTGCATCTCAAAGCAAGCCTCAAGGGTACTGAAGATCTCCAGTACATCTCAAAGCAAGCCTCAAGGGTACTGAAGATCTCCAGTGCATCTCAAAGCAAGCATCAAGGGTACTGAACATCTCCAGTGCATCTCAAAGCAAGCCTCAAGGGTACTGAACATCTCCAGTGCATCTCAAAGCAAGCCTCAAGGGTACTGAAGATCTCCAGTGCATCTCAAAGCAAGCCTCAAGGGTACTGAAGATCTCCAGTGCATCTCAAAGCAAGCCTCAAGGGTACTGAAGATCTCCAGTGCATCTCAAAGCAAGCCTCAAGGGTACTGAACATCTCCAGTGCATCTCAAAGCAAGCCTCAAGAGTACTGAAGATCTCCAGTGCATCTCAAAGCAAGCCTCAAGGGTACTGAAGATCTCTAGTGCATCTCAAAGCAAGCCTCAAGGGTACTGAAGATCTCCAGTGCATCTCAAAGCAAGCCTCAAGGGTACTGAAGATCTCCAGTGCATCTCAAAGCAAGCCTCAAGGGTACTGAAGATCTCCAGTGCATCTCAAAGCAAGCCTCAAGGGTACTGAACATCTCCAGTGCATCTCAAAGCAAGCCTCAAGAGTACTGAAGATCTCCAGTGCATCTCAAAGCAAGCCTCAAGGGTACTGAAGATCTCTAGTGCATCTCAAAGCAAGCCTCAAGGGTACTGAAGATCTCCAGTGCATCTCAAAGCAAGCCTCAAGGGTACTGAAGATCTCCAGTACATCTCAAAGCAAGCCTCAAGGGTACTGAACATCTCCAGTGCATTTCAAAGCAAGCCTCAAGCCAGGTAAATGGAAATGGGAAAAAATCTATTAAAATAACCTTGGAACCTACTTTTTAACTGAACAATGACTGTGGAAATGTAGCATGATGAAGGGTATATGTAGTAAAACAATCTGTTTTATTGTGTGTAAGAGCATCCAGCTACTTTATCTATTTCAGGGGTTCTTGTGTCCCTCGTGGGCTCCTTCACTAAGAGGATCCCCAGGAATGACTTCTCCACTAGGGCTTGCTGACATACCTCACCCCCAATTTAATTTGCATTTAGGTTAGTGATTAAGGAAAATTAAGCTGAAAATAATGACACCAATAATAGTGGTTAACATTATACTGCTGACATTTTAAGTAATGTACGGTCGCTAAATAAGTGCATGTACCTGTGTGCAAAACCACATCTTTTTTGTGATTTTATATGTAATTTATATCTGTGCATAGAAGCATGGTATAAATAGAAGCTTATGTGGGTAAACTGCTGCATAAACGCATTCATGAGGTTCTATTCGTATTAATGTGACGCTGTTGTGTAAAACACTTCATGTTGAAACCTTTTACTGGACTGCCTAAAACTCTTCCAGTGATTTTAAATATACATTTGTGTGCTTAATTCTCTAAAAACGTTTTTCATAGGTTTAGAACACAAATCGACAATAACAACATTTTACAATTTCAATATAAAATCTTACTGGACAGCTCTGTAAAGCTGCTGCTGCTGGTGAACCTGATGTAAAGACCTGCTCTTTCCAAGTGGGCTTTTTTTGTTGCAAAGTAAAACAGGTTCAGACGTTACCCAGTGCAGTCTGTCTGGCTGCTAAAGAAAATCATTAGACCCTGTTGAGTCAATTAAACTTCACAATGATAGGACGTTTAGATCTGCTTTGACCTTCAAGGTGAGTTTAACCCGTAGCTGTCTGTTCCATTATACTAAGACATGTCTGCATCTATTTTCAGCTCTTTGAAGCATATACCAGAGGTTATTCCTTCTTTGTGGTCTGTGCACCAAGTCTTTCATGCTCACTTATTCTATATGGGACTTTTGTTTAGAACCTATTTGTGTCTCAGATGAAACACTTGTGTATATTAAACTGACTGAGTTTCCCTTAATTCCACATTTTGCTTTTCTCATTCCACAATGACAGGAAATAAACTGGGCTGTAACAGGAGGGGGCTGTGTGTCAGTTGTGATTCTTTTTTTTGTCGTTGTTTAAAATGTTTCTGACGAGGTGCTGCTGGCATACATGACATATTCAGTACATTATGCATGAGACATTGATGAATGACCCAGTGTGGCAAAGTGGCTTGCAATGCGCAGGTGTAGAGGTGATGCAGTGCTCAAACAACAAGAAACAACAGAGTTCACGGTCCAACAGTTTCTTTAATTTGTTTTCCTGGTTTGGCACTGTTAAATAATAATGCTGGCAACTACACAGCAATGTGTAATTGCACAGCCAAACACTACAGGGTTTCAGTCCTGAAATAATAATAATACACAAAGGCAGTGTACAAGCGTGGCTCTGTGTCCTTTCACGGTGCTCCTGTGCTGGTGCTGAATACACCGTTAAGTGTGACTGGTGCAGTGTTTGTAATCCGGGTTGGATGCTGGTTTAACAGCGTCAGCGCCCGGTTTGCTTAGCTGTCTAAATTGCAAATAAACAGTTAATAAAAAAACACCAATACAAAACACTCACGGTTACTTTCAATTTCGCCCGTCCTTTACAGGTCTTTCCATAACCATTTCACTGGGCGTCTACGAGGGGTTACGAGTAAAGAAAGGCATTGAGGGGCAGCGAGCTTGATGCATGTGAGTGCTTGAGTGATGAGGACAGGCTGGACAGGTCCCTGTATTCAAAGGACCAGGTCAGGCAGCATCCTCTGGCTGCTGGGTGACAAGGAGAATGAGACATAAAGGACAAAAGGACAGATCCAGTCACTACTCAGGCAGCATCCTCTGGCTGCTGGGTGACAAGGAGAATGAGACATAAAGGACAAAAGGACAGATCCAGTCACTACTCAGGCAGCATTGGCTGACAGCTGGGTGGCGTGGAGAGTTAGGGAAAAGTGTCTCCCCGGGCCCAACTCGGGGGACTCGGCCTGCCTCAGAGAGGGCAAAGAAAGGTGCTCGGACCTAGAAAAGAAACTAGGGAGAGTGATAGCAGGTTGTGAAAGTATAGATGTGGCTGGGGGTCCCCTCCAACTGGTGAGGAACTGCCGGGGATGGCAGTGACTTGAGACTCACTTCCCCCCCAAAAGAAGGACCCCCAGCTCCCTGCAGAACCACACCGTGTAGATAGGAAAGAGTCTGCAGAGCGGCACATAGATGATAGAAAAGGCTGGAAAGAGAAACAAAACAAAGAGAGGTTAGTATGATGGGCTATGGATTGGAGGCCATCCGCGCTGGGGAGAGGAACCCCCCCCCCCATTGGGAAGAAACCTCTGGTGGACCTGGCGGAGAGGGCGCCCCCACTCCAGGCATAGTAATGAGGGACTGGTTAGCTGCTGCAATGTCCGTGGGAGATGACCTGATATATGCCTCCACTGCTGAAGAGGACCAACGCCTCATGGTTTTAATCAGGTGCTGGTTGATTTTCCAGCTTGTGCTGCAGAAGTGGCTGCTCCGATTCGGAAGGAGTGGGGAGAATAAAACTGAGGGGAGAGCCCGGACCTGGACAGAAGGGTGTTGAGATGGGAAGCAAACCAATGTCTTGTAATGACAATGAAAGAGTTGATGAAGAGAGGATCTGAAGGGAGACAAGAGTTTCTGGTGGCGAGGTACTTGTAGGGCAGAGTTGGAACAGAGAGGAGAGTCAATTTTTTGAAAACTGAACGCACTGACCTTGATGAAACTGGTCTGTTTTTAAAGTCCTGATGAACAGGACGAAGTTTTTTCCGGGAACTTGAGTGAGGTCGGAGCACCGCAGGTCGATGGGTGGGAAATTGAAGATTGATGGGACTGAAAACTTGGAGCAACGCAGGAACCCGAAGAAGGTGACTAGGCACCAAGCTTCCATGACGATGTCATCGAAAGGGGTGAAGCAGCCTCGGCGGTGGTAGGAGATGAGGCGAAGGAGGATATCCGATGAGATTGGTTGTCTTGCTGGAGAAGCGGGAGAGAGGCTCTTCTCCATGCCCCGGATCATCAGGCGGACTTCTGGAATGGAAAGGAGCTGGGGCTTGGGGGGTGGAATTGAGGCGGAACTGGTGCTGGATACCTGAGAGGTCATTTCTGATGGAGGAAGGGGTCAGGTTAAGGGATAGCCTGAGGTATGTGATAAAGGCAAGGAGGCGCTGAAGGACATAGGTGGTGAGAGAGATACGAATCTGGGCACAGAATGTGGTGAAGGAAGACCCGGCAGTAGAAAAAGAAGAGCGAGTGGAAGGGGCGAAGGCAATTCTCCCTGAAGCTGCAGGCCGACTGGAGGAGGCTGGAGAGTGTGGAGTTTAGTGGCACATCAGTTGATTGAAAGGAGGAACTTGCCGCGGGTTGGGGTCTGCTTCTGGGACCAGGCTGTGAAACTTGTGGACCATCACACAACCTCCACTATGTTTAACACTGGACATGGCTAACTTGTCCAGTATCTCGGTGCACGGTATGGTTCACAAGACCTCATGGTTGATATGGCTTTACTCTCCAAGTCTATTATTATTATTATTATTATTATTATTATTATTATTATTATTATTATTGTTATTATTATTTATTTCTTAGCTGACGCCCTTAACCAGGGCGACTTACAATTGTTTCAAGATATCGCATTATTCTTACATACAATTACCCATTTATACAGTTGGGTTTTTACTGGAGCAATCTAGATAAAGTACCTTGCTCAAGTGTACAGCAGCAGCGTCCTCCACCTGGGATTGAACCCACGACCCTCCAGTCAAGAGTCCAAAGCCCTAACCACTACTCCTCACTGCTGCCTGTCTATCTGTTGTATTCCCCTTGATGTCCTGGTAACTCTGTTGTTGTTTTTCTTTTCCTCACCAGTGAATCAACTGGTGCTGTCACGGTAAGTTCCTTCAGGAGTCCTGCAGAGGAAGTGCTTCACAAGAGCAGTTAGACATAGTACTTCCATGGTCAGGTCATTGAATGGACAGAGCAGCCTTTTCTGAGGGTAGAGATAAAGAGTGAAGGATGTCTATTGATATAGGGAGCCAGGAGGGAGCAGCGGGGGGGTGGGGGCTCTTGATGATCTCTGAGTGTCAACCAAACTGATGGGATGAATAGGAGTGATGGGGAAGTGACGGAGTTGAGGTAGAAATGCTGAATTCCAGAGATGTAGGCTTTAATGGTAGTGGGGGCTAAGTTGAGAATCCCTTGAATGGGTGATGGAGGCTAGAATCCATGGCTCATTAAATCGGAATGGGATGTATTTGGTTTTGGGTGCAGAAGGTTGTAAATGTTTTCCATCCGGTGCTGTATGATGATTTGGTTGCTGGGGCTCAGGCTGTAGCCATGTAGTGATGAGCAGATTGCAGAAGATTGTAAATGTTTTCCATCCAGTGCTATATGATGATTTGGTTGCTGGGGCTCAAGCTGTAGCCATGTAGTGATGAGCAGATTGCAGAAGGTTGTAAATGTTTTCCATCCAGTACTGTACGATGATTTGGTTGCTGGGGCTCAGGCTGTAGCCATGTAGTGATGAGCAGATTGCAGAAGATTGGAGAGTTGGAGTGTTGTATTTAGTTGAACAGCAGATGTCAGTGTTGCAGAGTTTGATGAGGGCTGAGATGGCAACCTGAGCTGAACGAATGAAATCGACTGCTGAGTTGTTTCTGGAAACGAAGGCAGAGAGATGAGATGCCGACCATCCTGTGTTAGTTAATACCGGATCTATCAGCGGTTTGCTTCCATCATGACTGCTTGGAATGGAAAAGGTGAACTCACATTCGGAGATTCACAACTCCAGTCATTCTCCTAATAGTGGAACTCCTTAACTCATAAATCAAGACAGATTTATAGTACCACGTCTCTCACCATGTATTAATGCTTGTAATATTTGAGAGGATGAGCGGACGGACATAGGACTAAATTGCTGAGGAAGTCAAGTCCCCCAGATATTTTTTTTTTTTAGATATCCGAGAATTGGAGGCAAGCTGGAGCGTTGGAAGCTCTGGAGGAGAGCAGTTGCAGATTTAAACAGTAAACTAAAGCAACATTTGCATGCTGCAATAGTGAGCAGATCTGAAGAGGGAGCCGAGATTTGCTATAGTGAGGAGTGATTAACAGTAGAGGGCGAGATCTGCTGAGGGGGAAAATGATGGAATGCTGTCAGTAGTGTGCAGTGGCCTGCTGTAGAGAGCAGAGATCTGCTGAATGCAGAGGATATTGGTATTTGAGAGTTAAGGCGGTTTGAGATGATGTCGGAGATGGGACTGCCTTTGGGCAGAGATGAAGAATGCATACATCTGAGGCCGCTGCAGAACCTCAGAGGATGAGAATGCGTTACTCTGAGGCTGCTGCAAAACCTGTTGATTTGATCGGGAGCAATCTCTGTGAGTGTATTGTCTATTGCGATGTACGAGGACACTTTGACTGAAAAGTTGATAATCGTAGGACATGGTTTCCGTATCTGACTGGCAGCTCATATTGAATGAAATGGTGACTTTGAAAGTTGTATAAAGTGCCTTGATGAAGTCAGGGGCAAATGAGGAAGTACAAATCCAGGAACAAGAAGGTTGCAGGAATGCAGGGAAGCTGGAAATGAATGTGACGGTGGATTCTTAGCAACTCAGAAAGCCGATAAGCTTGGCTTCATGACCAGGTCCTCGAGGGGAGGTTGGATTTGAAGAATAAAAGTTAATGTAGGTATGTGACAGAAATACAGTGATTCTTGGTGGTAAATCTCCTCCTGACCTGTGAGGGCACTAAGTAGCGAGAACAGAGTACCTTGGACAGGCTGGCCCGACAATTCTTTCCCAGGGTTCAAGGGAAGGTGGAACTCTGGTGCATTAACTCATCGACCCGGAAGGGAAACGATGTGGCAATCGCGGATTGGAGGGGCGGCTGCACTCGTTTACCAAGGGGTCATGTGTGACGGCATCAAAGGGGACGGAGAGACGCAATCTGTTCCTTCGCTTTGGTTTGAATGATAGAACCTGGAAGGACCTATGAGACATACCTGTGATAAAATATTGTGAGTGTTTTGTTTGTTTGTTGCTAATTATTATTGTTTGGTATTAGTAGACAGCTAACACGTTCTGGAGCTGTCGCCAAGAGCCGGAACAGCACTGCACTATTGTCACTGATAAACCTGTATCATCCGCCACGAGCACTACTGCACGCACCCAGGACTGGTGACCATGTTAGTACATTGTGGGAAGGATACGCATGTTTATTGTTTGGGACTGCAACCCCATTATTATTTACCCCATGCTCTACACATTGTTGTGTATTGCCGGGGATTATTATTTGGTCACCAGACCTGGAATTATAAAAATAAAAGAACCACTTTCCAACTGGATTACAAGTCTCTGTCTGTTAATTACGCCCCGCATCACTCCTGCACCTGTTATTATTATTTGTTTATTTAGCAGACGCCTTTATCCAAGGCGACTTACAGAGACTAGGGTGTGTGAACTATGCATCAGCTGCAGAGTCACTTACAATTACATCTCACCCGAAAGACGGAGCACAAGGAGGTTAAGTGACTTGCTCAGGGTCACACAGTGAGTCAGTGGCTGAGATGGGATTTGAACCGGGGACCTCCTGGTTACAAGCCCTTTTCTTTTAACCACTGGACCACACAGCCTCCTATACACCTGACCTCTGCAAACCACTTTGCCACAAGGCAGCAAAAAGGTTGAGGCAGGAGGGGACTGAGAATCCCTCGGAGTGACAACGAACTCCAGGAATTGATAGAAAGTTTGGAGTGATTGGAATTGAAAATATTGGCTTCAGTGAAGCAGGGTAGCATAAATTTGGTTATTGCGATTAAAATCCTTGTCTATGTAAAAAAACATTTGCTTTAGAACAGTTAGTGATGTATATAAATGAGTTAACGTAGGTCTAGAAGAGGAGCCTGAAGGATTTAGATGTCACAATTCGTCGAGTTGAACTCGCTCTCACGTTGCAGAAGATTGCAGTAGTGAGGCACAGGCTCACAGTGCCTGTTAAAGCTACCTGGTCGCCATGGCAACTTACCACTCCCAATAGTCAGTCGATGAGGTGTTGCCGTGGTAACCAATGGTCTGTGAGGTGCTGGTGTAAGAGTTGCAGTACAGCAGTGTTGTTGGAGCCAGTCTTTCTGATGAAAAAGCGGACCAAGTTGAGTAATGGAGCTGTGCTTTGAACGGCACTGTAGCTGGGCTGGAGACTGGATGGAGCAGGAAAGACTAACATTGGAGCTCCTGCAGCCGAAGAGCTGCCCCCTATTTTACTGCATTTAATCCTGTACTTTAGAATACTGTAATCTGTCACAAGTGTTATTTAATATTTAATTATATTTAATTATATCCTGATGTAACTATCACTGACACAGTTATCTGCTCCAGTATTGAATCGTATTTTGTCATATACTTGTGCTAGGTTAATAGTAAAAAGGGGGAGATTGACAGACGGAGCTGCCAAACGGAACTCCCGGTGCTGCCCTGGCCACGCCCCTTGACTGATGTGGAGAGAGCTTAGTCATGCCCCCTTCGGTAGCGAGTGCAATCACGTATCCTCCAATCTATGACTGATACATCACCTACCGCATTAAGGCGATGACTTCTGGTATTGTGACTCCGCCCCTTTCCTGGATGGCCGGCTTCCGACTGACCCTGGAATGAACTGCCAAACCATCCAGTCCGGGGCACACTGTGTTCCTGTTAGACAGAGCCCTCACAGGTCGGGAGGGAGATTGTTGACTAGGATTAGTTTGCTCTCTGTCACACCCAGCTCATTGCATTCAGGAGTTCTACACAAGGATGGATTCAGGTTTCTACTGGACACACACACACTATTTCACACACAGGGGACAATGTAGCTGGTTTTTCATCTTTAGCAGTTCTGATCTGATTCAAGCCTTCAAAATTCTAAAAGGTATTGATAAGGTTGACCCAGGGGACTTTTTTGACCTGAAAAAAACAAGGACCAGGGGTCACAAATGGAGATTAGATAAAGGGGCATTCAGAACAGAAAATAGGATGCGCTTTTATACAGAGAATTGTGAGGGTCTGGAACCAACTCCCCAGTAATGTTGTTGAAGCTGAAACCCTGGGATCCTTCTAGAAGCTGCTTGATGAGATTCTGGGATCAATAAGCTACTAACAACCAAACAAGCAAATGGGCCGAATGGCCTCCTCTCGTTTGCAAACTTTCTTATGTTCTTATGTTCTTAGTTCTGCTCTGTCAAGACATTGTCAAAAAGGATGATGGAAAATACTGTGATTCAGTGCCTAGATAATCTTGGTAATCTGCAGTAATATAAATCAATTCCTCTTGCATCTGGAAAAGGAGGTTTTGGCAGTTTCCAAAACACAATATTTGGTAAACTAGCGATGTAGTTGTGTAGAAGTCAGTACACTTACCCAAGTTTATTCTATGAATTTTACATTTCCTGTGGTTTACCATTATTATATTATATATGAACATTCTATCCTAACATAAGCATGACTTCATTCACAGAATTCATGAAAAATGTACTGCACTGTGTTTACTTTTCTTTCTACGCAGCCGAAGAAAGACTTTGTCCGAAACGTCTTGAAATAAATAATTTTCAATCATGTAAACGTATTGTGTACATCCCAAAAAAACCCTTTCATGCAAATTAGTGACGTGGAAGGATGGTAATGGAGCTGCTGTATGGGGGTGTAAGTAACTGAAGAGGGAGCTCTATGCTATAACCATGGTACTGCGACGTCGTATTTCATATGCTCTAATATTACTATAAATATACAGGGTGGTGCCGTGTGCAATCCCGCCTCTATACAATCCCATCGCATGCATTCCAGCCCCTTCCAGGAGGGTCTCTGGGGTCATTTCTGACAGTATGGGCCTCCATCACATTCAATTATATTTTTATGGGCGACTTCACTGAGGCCTCCATTATGTAACAGCACATAAAAAACCTTCAAGATTGAAGCCCATTTCATGGCTTTAAGACAGCAAGGTCAGGTAACAGATACTGTGCTGCCGTGCCTATTGTACCTTCTCATTTAAGGTTATTATTTGGTAGAAGCCAAATCAATCTGATTTCTCTTGGTGTTAACCCACTCTGCTTTTCATGTCTCTTCATTTTCAAAAGTCAAGCTCTTTAAATCAGCAGACTGATATGAGCCCATTTGTGGCAGGTTTCAGATAGTTACATACTGTGAAGTTCTCTATAACCAAGAATCAATCTTTGTATTTGTGGCAATGTGGCCACGCCCTTGTGCGTAGTTTGTGTTGTATGTTACGTGTTGTGTGTAAATGTTGGTATATAGTCATCGGTACACGGGATATAAATGGGTCTGTGTAACACGAGTGATATAAAAATGTATATTTGTATTTAGGCACGAGGATGGCACATCACATCACGTGCATTTAAATTATTAGTATGTGAACACGGGAAAGTGCACTTTAATTAATTATTAATGGGAACAATGTCATCAGTCATGGAAGCTCACAACAGATTGTGTCAGTTTAATAGGAATGTTTCAAGACTTGCTTCAGCTGTGCATGTTGATGATTTCTGTCACAGGAATAGCTTCCACCTGTTTACTGTAACCAGAAAACCCTGCAGTGTGGGTGATTGTCAATAAAGTCTGTTGTTTTGACCCATGGATGGCTTGAAAAATTGCATTTCTGGAAAATGAATGCTTATGTCAATTCAGCGTGTCATTTATAAACGAGTGTCTGTCTTCATTCTGAAAGTAAGGAATGTGAGCTTGACAGTGCATTCTGCTGAAATGGACGAAGAATCCTCCTGCTGGGATAATTGCCTGCACAGACCTTGTTGAGAAGATTTTTGTGAAATATTATTACATTGTTGCTAATGATGGATATTACAGTACTTCGGAGATTGTATTACATTGTTAATGATGGGCATTACAGCATTTCAGAGATTGTATTACATTGTTAATGATGGATATTATAGTACTTCAGAGATTGTATTACATTGTTAATGATGGATATTACAGTACTTCAGAGATTGTATTACATTGTTAATGATGGATATTACAGTACTTCAGAGATTGTATTACATTGTTAATGATGGATATTACAGTACTTCAGAGATTGTATTACATTGTTAATGATGGATATTACAGTACTTCGGAGATTGTGTTACATTGTTAATGATGGATATTACAGTACTTCAGAGATTGTATTACATTGTTAATGATGGATATTACAGTACTTCAGAGATTGTATTACATTGTTAATGATGGATATTAAAGTACTTCAGAGATTGTATTACATTGTTAATGATGGATATTACAGTACTTCAGAGCTAGTGTCAGCCTCAATTGGAAGTCAACATTTGTGGCCTGTGTTCTCTGTATACAAAAACAACCCTTTACAGGAAGTGCAGAGGCATTTTCTTTTTCTTTTAAAATTACATTAAAATGATGCTGAATAAAATGTCATTAAATGCTTAGTGGTGCCCTACAGAATAGACACAGATATAAATAACACCTGATACCCTAAATCTAGTGGTGCCCTACAGAATAGACACAGATATAAATAAGAACATATGAACATAAGAAAGTTTACAAACGAGAGGAAGCCTTTCAGCCCATCTTGCTCGTTTGGTTGTTAGTAGCTTATTGATCCCAGAATCTCATCAAGCAGCTTCTTGAAGGAT
Source organism: Acipenser oxyrinchus oxyrinchus (assembly GCA_030684275.1). Classification (NCBI taxonomy): domain Eukaryota; kingdom Metazoa; phylum Chordata; class Actinopteri; order Acipenseriformes; family Acipenseridae; genus Acipenser; species Acipenser oxyrinchus. Next base: position 87,324,998 of record CM060251.1, on the reverse strand, counting down.
CCCAGGGTGTCAGCTTCAACAACATTACTGGGGAGTTGGTTCCATACCCTCACAATTCTCTGTGTAAAAAAGTGCCTCCTATTTTCTGTTCTGAATGCCCCTTTATCTAATTTCCATTTGTGACCCCTGGTCCTTGTCTATACTTTTTAGGATTTTGAATGCCTTCATCAGATCACCGCGTAGTCTTCTTTCTTCAAGACTGAATAGATTCAATTCTTTTGTTTGCATACGGCATGCCTTTTAAACCCGGGATAATTCTGGTCGCTCTTCTTTGCACTCTTTCTAGAGCAGCAATATCCTTTTTGTAACGAGGTGACCAGAACTGAACACAGTATTCTAGATGAGGTCTTACTAATGCATTGCTTTAACAATACTTACCTTGATTTAAATTCAACACTTCTCACAATATATCCAAGCATCTTGTTGGCCTTTTTTATAGCTTCCCCACATTGTCTAGATGAAGACATCAATTTCCAATTGCTCTGCTCTTCTATGTTTGAAGTGGCGAGTGTGTCAGTGAAACTGCAGCCTTAATTTTAGTCAGTGACAGGGAGCGCCAAACACTGGTTTTGTATTTCTGTAAAATGACGCTTCTTTGTTTTAATAATGTTGACCAAAAATAATAATAATCACATTTGCTCTTTCACAAGCCGGTGGTTTCCTTTTCTGAGTGTGTGCTGTTCCCTGCTCTTCTGTGTTTTATTTATTTTATTTTGTCTCCACAAAAAGAGCAAAAGGAGACAGTCTTTTCTTTTCATGACTAGCTACATTTTTTTGAACTCGTGCTGTATTCGTGTCCTTCGCTTCGCTCCCAATCTGCATACTGTATTTTGTGAAAACCTCGGATTTAATTGCTGAACGATAATGTTTTTCAGATTTATCTGTCAGTTAACTGTTGAATCGCCAAGTTTAAACAAAACAAACAAAAAAGAGTTAAGTTACATGTATTTTTTCAAGGATTTATTTGTTAGTAATGTTAGCTAAATGTTGACTTGCCAAGTGTAAACAAAATATTTAAATTCACTGACTTATTTGTTAGAAACCCAGGTTTAACATGTCAAAATGTTCACTCTAAGTGAAAAAAAAAAAGATTTCAAGACTGATTTAAAATGTTGAATTTATGATACGCATACCTATTTAGCTAAATCTGGACTTTTTTGTGGTTAAGGAAAAAATACTCAATTTACACAAAATCAGAGGGAAAATACTGTTAAAATATAAAGTTATGGTCTAACATTTTAATATGGGGGGGGGGGCACGACAAAATGTATGATAAAAAAGGGGGGTGGCATTTAAAAACTTTGCACAACACTGCCCTACTGTATAGACACAGATATAAATAATGCATGATACCCAACTCTTGCCTGTTTGCTCTATAATTGGTCGATGGTGGATGACTCATATTCTGCCATTCAGTGACAGAAATATATATCAAGGCTTACATCACTATGACAGCTAATAGCTCTAGAATACCAGTTTTCACAAGGCTTGAAGTAGATACTAGGTAACATGATTGTACAGGAGACTGGACAGTGATCTTTCTATTTATTTTTTCTATGGGACTGAAAGTGAACTAGTCCATGTTTATTTGTAATACTGCTGGGATAAATATTACAATTCAGAACAAATGTAATGTATTCAGTGTCAACATTGATAATAAAAGGTCATTTAACAGGTCATTTGAAGGGGTAGCAAGTTGATTTTACACCCAAGAGATTGTTTCTTTAACTGAAGATTGGTACAAATTATACTTTTGTTTTCCAGCTAATTCAAAATTAAGCCATAATAATGATATGCCTCGGTCCATTTGAATACAATTTCTAGAAACATATAGGAATTTACATTAGTGTTTCAACCATTTTCTATAGTATAGCTGATTTCTTTTGTATAAAAATATAAATACTTAGAAAACATGTTTCTTTACATTTGAAATGGCTGTCTTTGCACACGGTACACATTTACTTACTTAACATATCAGTAGGGTTATGTGCTTATATGGCATGTTTTAGTGAACCATTCATCCAATACCTTGTGAACCATTTGAGTCTTTTTTTGGGCGGTTATATAAATAGGGAGGGGAGCTTTCCACTTCCACACTGTACTGTCTGATTGTGTTCTCAACACTTCCACACTGTACTGTCTGATTGTGTTCTCAACACTTCCACACTGTACTGTCTGATTGGGTTCTCATCACTTCCACACTGTACTGTCTGATTGTGTTCTCAACACTTCCACACTGTACTGTCTGATTGGGTTCTCAACACTTCCACACTGTACTGTCTGATTGGGTTCTCAACACTTCCACACTGTACTGTCTGATTGGGTTCTCAACACTTCCACACTGTACTGTCTGATTGTGTTCTCAACACTTCCACACTGTACTGTCTGATTGGGTTCTCAACACTTCCACACTGTACTGTCTGATTGTGTTCTCAACACTTCCACACTGTACTGTCTGATTGGGTTCTCAACACTTCCACACTGTACTGTCTGATTGGGTTCTCAACACTTCCACACTGTACTGTCTGATTGTGTTCTCAACACTTCCACACTGTACTGTCTGATTGGGTTCTCAACACTTCCACACTGTACTGTCTGATTGTGTTCTCAACACTTCCACACTGTACTGTCTGATTGTGTTCTCAACACTTCCACACTGTACTGTCTGATTGGGTTCTCAACACTTCCACACTGTACTGTCTGATTGGGTTCTCATCACTTCCACACTGTACTGTCTGATTGTGTTCTCAACACTTCCACACTGTACTGTCTGATTGGGTTCTCAACACTTCCACACTGTACTGTCTGATTGTGTTCTCAACACTTCCACACTGTACTGTCTGATTGGGTTCTCAACACTTCCACACTGTACTGTCTGATTGGGTTCTCAACACTTCCACACTGTACTGTCTGATTGTGTTCTCAACACTTCCACACTGTACTGTCTGATTGTGTTCTCAACACTTCCACACTGTACTGTCTGATTGTGTTCTCAACACTTCCACACTGTACTGTCTGATTGTGTTCTCAACACTTCCACACTGTACTGTCTGATTGTGTTCTCAACACTTCCACACTGTACTGTCTGATTGTGTTCTCAACACTTCCACACTGTACTGTCTGATTGTGTTCTCAACACTTCCACACTGTACTGTCTGATTGTGTTCTCAACACTTCCACACTGTACTGTCTGATTGTGTTCTCAACACTTACTGGCAGCCTTGTTTTTCGAAAGGCTCAATCCTCTGCAGTACATGGCAGTTCTGTGTTCTACATGGTTGCCCAAGCTAGTGCCTGTGTTATCTTCTGCTTTCACTGGCAAAGCAAACCACAGGTTTGTTTTTATTTCAGAGGTAATTAGCTATTCAAGGAAAGCCTCCAGATTCAATTTATTAGATGTGGCTCAATTAACAAGACCTCCATGTGTGCAAATGAACTGAGAATACCATCATTGTGTAGTCCCCTGCTTGTGTCATTATGGCGGAGGCCAGCTGAAAAAGCATATCAACATTTTCTTCAGAGCTGGGGTATTTATTGCAGTACAGTATGCAGATATCTTGGTAATTAGAGTGGCTGGAATAATATATATTTCATAGTATTTGAAATAGGAGAGAGTTTTATTCACTTTTTCCAAGGCTGTAATTAATCACCAGAGCTACACACAGCCAAATATCCCTGACATGACACTAATTCACCCACTCATGTGATAAATGACGGTACAGCACAGTTTTGTTTAGGAATGCTGTTTTATTATTAATGCAGTGCTCATATTGCCTGAACTATTTAAAGGTGTTAAACTCCAAACACATGTTATTGTGGTAGATATTGGGACCTAATAAATCTGCTCTTTGTTTTGGTTAGCAAGCTCTCCCTTTGTAACCAAAGCATCATTTGTTGACCTTTGAAGACCTAAGAGTACTAATGTGTTCAAATTCATGTCTGCTTCTCTTCACACTAGAAACGTACCACACAGCCAGACGACTTGCTTACATTTTAATTCATGTCTGCTTCTCTCCACACTAGAAACGTACCACACAGCCAGACGACTTGCTTACATTTTAATTCATGTCTGCTTCTCTCCACACTAGAAACGTACCACACAGCAAGACAACTTGCTTACATTTTAATTCATGTCTGCTTCTCTCCACACTAGAAACGTACCACACAGCCAGACGACTTGCTTACATTTTAATTCATGTCTGCTTCTCTCCACACTAGAAATGTACCACACAGCCAGACGACTTGCTTACATTTTAATTCATGTCTGCTTCTCTCCACACTAGAAACGTACCACACAGCGAGACAACTTGCTTACATTTTAATTCATGTCTGCTTCTCTCCACACTAGAAACGTACCACACAGCCAGACGACTTGCTTACATTTTAATTCATGTCTGCTTCTCTCCACACTAGAAACGTACCACACAGCCAGGTGACTTGCTTACTTGTTTCTTGTCTACGTGAGTACAAACTTCAGTGAATGTTGGTACCCTGCGTGGAATTCATTCGCATTCTGGTTAAAACCACACCACTGGGAGATCACAGCAATATGGTTACCAAAAACATGGAAAACTAAGGAGGTACAATAACCCATTTTAATCTTCCAGTGGTCAAATACAAAATACAAATTGATATAGAAATAAAATTGAAGCATTTCTTTGAAGTATAACTGCTCTCATTTGGAATGTCTCTGATTTGGACTAGTCTTTCCCTGGGGTAATTACTGATCAAACCCAGTCCGGTAATCACTGGTAATTGTGTCATATCATGTACATAGCAGAAAACAGAACAAACCACAATACATTTGTATAGCATGTCACACATACAACTGCTACAATCAGGCCATTTAATTAACTGTATACACATAATACAAAAGCATCAATTTTACATTTGAAAAAAACCCACTAAGATGAGAAAGGCATTTTATAAAAGTGCACTGTTGGTCTTGACTTAAACTGTAGCAGTCCCAGCATCCCTGACAAACAAAAGCAGAGCATTCCATAATTTAGGAGCTCTACAAGAAAAAGCCCCGCATTCTGTGATCTCAGAGTGTGGTTTGAACAGTAACTCCTGCAAATAACTAGGTGCTAAGCCATTCAGGGCCTTATAAGTTACCAGCAAAATCTTAAAATCAATTCTATACTGCACAGAGTGCCAGTGTAAAGAGGCCAAAACAGGGGTAATATGTTCACTTTTCCTGGTTTTAGTCAGAATTCTAGCGGTGGTATTCTGAACAAGCTGCAAGCAGGATACCACACGTTTTGGATCACCAGAAAAAAATGCATTACAATAATCAATTCTAGATGAAACAAAGGCATGCATTAGTCTCTCTGCATTAGATAAGGAAATAATTGGTCTAAGTTTAGCTATATTTATGAAATGGTAAAAAGATACTTTAGTAACTTCCCTAATATGAAGCTCAAATGAGAGATCAGGCTCTCGGTCTCTATATTATGTTCTTATGTTCTTATGTACGTTTTAGTAGTCTTGTCAGTGGGCACTTTACTGAATACCCTCTCATACCTGTGTGTTGTATAAGCTGCAGGCTGTGTTTCCCTAAGCAGATACAGTGTGTAGCTGTGAGTGAAGAACTCCCATACCATCCCTGCTTCTCCTCCCTCTCTCCTCAGCATTGAGTCTCTCCTGTTGTGCGCGGCTCCCTGCTTCTCCTCCCTCTCTCCTCAGCATTGAGTCTCTCCTGTTGTGCGCGGCTCCCTGCTTCTCCTCCCTCTCTCCTCAGTATTGAGTCTCTGCTGTTGTGCGCGGCTTCCTGCTTCTCCTCCCTCTCTCCTCAGCATTGAGTCTCTCCTGTTGTGCATGGCTCCCTGCTTCTCCTCCCTCTCTCCTCAGTATTGAGTCTCTGCTGTTGTGCGCGGCTTCCTGCTTCTCCTCCCTCTCTCCTCAACATTCTCTCCTGTTGTGCGCGGCTCCCTGCTTTTCCTCCCTCTCTCCTCAGCATTGAGTCTCTCCTGTTGTGCGCGGCTCCCTGCTTCTCCTCCCTCTCTCCTCAGTATTGAGTCTCTGCTGTTGTGCGCGGCTTCCTGCTTCTCCTCCCTCTCTCCTCAGCATTGAGTCTCTCCTGTTGTGCGCGGCTCCCTGCTTTTCCTCCCTCTCTCCTCAGCATTGAGTCTCTCCTGTTGTGCGCGGCTCCCTGCTTCTCCTCCCTCTCTCCTCAGTATTGAGTCTCTGCTGTTGTGCGCGGCTTCCTGCTTCTCCTCCCTCTCTCCTCAGCATTGAGTCTCTCCTGTTGTGCGCGGCTCCCTGCTTCTCCTCCCTCTCTCCTCAGTATTGAGTCTCTGCTGTTGTGCGCGGCTTCCTGCTTCTCCTCCCTCTCTCCTCAACATTCTCTCCTGTTGTGCGCGGCACCCTGCTTCTCCTCCCTCTCTCCTCAGTATTGAGTCTCTCCTGTTGTGCGCGGCTCCCTGCTTCTCCTCCCTCTCTCCTCAGCATTGAGTCTCTCTTGTTGTGCGCGGCTCCCTGCTTCTCCTCCCTCTCTCCTCAGTATTGAGTCTCTCCTGTTGTGCGCGGCTCCCTGCTTCTCCTCCCTCTCTCCTCATTTTAATATGTAGACACACACAGACATACAGATACACATACAGACGCACACACACAGGGGGGCTTTCAGAAAAACTAAAATAATGTTTCACTCCAGTTGTCGCTGCCATTCACTTGCTGTATCTGATTGGTTTCACTCCATTGTATAATGTGCTGTACGAGAGGCCTGTTTTTAACAGCTGTACCTGGTGGTTGGAGCACAGAGATGTAAACTGATAGACTGCTGACACTGATGTTAAACACGTGGCTTGAACTGCACTCTCCATTTTAATATAAAGATACAACAGAGTGCAGGTAGATCTGTGAAAGAAATACTATAGCCAAGCATGTGTACCATACTACAGCTCTCTAAATGCAATAGCACCACACTGTACCGGTCCTGTATCATACCATACTACAGCTCTCTAAATGCAATAGCACCCTCCACACTGTACCGGTCCTGTATCATACCATACTACAGCTCTCTAAATGCAATAGCACCCTCCACACTGTACCGGTCCTGTATCATACTACAGCTCTCTAAATGCAATAGCACCCTCCACACAGTACCAGTCCTGTACCATACCATACTACAGCTCTCTAAATGCAATAGCACCCTCCACACTGTACCGGTCCTGTATCATACCATACTACAGCTCTCTAAATGCAATAGTACCCTCCACACTGTACTGGTCCTGTATCATACTACAGCTCTCTAAATGCAATAGCACCCTCCACACTGTACTGGTCCTGTATCATACTACAGCTCTCTAAATGCAATAGCACCCTCCACACTGTACTGGTCCTGTATCATACTACAGCTCTCTAAATGCAATAGCACCCTCCACACTGTACCGGTCCTGTATCATACCATACTACAGCTCTCTAAATGCAATAGCACCTTCCACACTGTACTGGTCCTGTATCATACTACAGCTCTCTAAATGCAATAGCACCTTCCACACTGTACTGGTCCTGTATCATACTACAGCTCTCTAAATGCAATAGCACCCTCCACACAGTACCAGTCCTGTACCATACCATACTACAGCTCTCTAAATGCAATAGCACCACACTGTACCGGTCCTGTATCATACCATACTACAGCTCTCTAAATGCAATAGCACCCTCCACACTGTACCGGTCCTGTATCATACTACAGCTCTCTAAATGCAATAGCACCCTCCACACTGTACCGGTCCTGTATCATACCATACTACAGCTCTCTAAATGCAATAGCACCCTCCACACTGTACTGGTCCTGTATCATACTACAGCTCTCTAAATGCAATAGCACCCTCCACACTGTACCGGTCCTGTATCATACCATACTACAGCTCTCTAAATGCAATAGCACCCTCCACACTGTACTGGTCCTGTATCATACCATACTACAGCTCTCTAAATGCAATAGCACCCTCCACACTGTACCGGTCCTGTATCATACTACAGCTCTCTAAATGCAATAGCACCCTCCACACTGTACTGGTCCTGTATCATACCATACTACAGCTCTCTAAATGCAATAGCACCCTCCACACTGTACTGGTCCTGTATCATACTACAGCTCTCTAAATGCAATAGCACCCTCCACACTGTACCGGTCCTGTATCATACTACAGCTCTCTAAATGCAATAGCAGCCTCCACACTGTACTGGTCCTGTATCATACTACAGCTCTCTAAATGCAATAGCACCCTCCACACTGTACTGGTCCTGTATCATACTACAGCTCTCTAAATGCAATAGCACCCTCCATAGGTGTACTGGTCCTGTATCATACTACAGCTCTCTAAATGCAATAGCACCCTCCATACTGTACCGGTCCTGTATCATACCATACTACAGCTCTCTAAATGCAATAGCACCACACTGTACCGGTCCTGTATCATACCATACTACAGCTCTCTAAATGCAATAGCACCCTCCACACTGTACCAGTCCTGTATCATACTACAGCAAGGTTGAGATTCATACGGTCGCCATTCACATGCTTGAATGACAGTATATCAGTTTTGAAAGCGTCACCTGCACAAGTCACTAATGTTGACATTCACTAAATTAACTTCCTGTCACTTGTGCTGCTGTTCCTGACCATACAGTATACAGAATCATAATCATGATCATAAATGACCATGTTCATGTGAGTTGACTGCATTTTTAGTGTAACTAACTCTGATGCAACTATCACTGACACTGTTATCTGCTCCATTATTGAATCGTATTTTGTCAAACTTGTACTTGCTAGAACCAAAGTCATTGTATTTATCTTGCTCTTAATTGTATTATTACTTGTACTGTGATTCTTGAAATGTATTTGTTTACGACTGTAAGTCGCCCTGGATAAGGGCGTCTGCTAAGAAATAAAATAAATAATAGTGTAAAGGTGCTCTAGTTATATTACAGTCGCCACTCGTCATACATGCACACTAACTTTTCATAAATAAAGGAGGCATTGTAAAAAAAAAAAAAAAAATGACTGTGACTTTAAAGACACTGACAGGTCACATATCTTAATACTGTCTTTGGATAGGGATTTAACAGCAAACACTGACTGCTGACAACACTGAAATTACTAGCACCTGTTTTCATTTTGAGGAACTTTCTGTAGGAGTTCATTGAAAGCCAGTTTAGCTTTTTGTACATGAAGCAGGAAATTACTTTCTAAATTCCAGATTTCAGAACCTACTTCTTTTAATTTAGTGTAAGAAGCAGGAGGACTAAAGGTTATTCATATTTAATAAAATTGTAAGTGTTCCTGAGTTAGTACTCCTACTCCTGACAATTTCAAATAGATAGATCATTCTCAAACAGAGGAGAAATACATTGCAAGAAGTAAATCCTGCCATCTCGTTTTATTTTGCCCTTGCTTGGTATGATTTATGCAATCTCAATTAATTATTAATTCAAAATAATATTTTTGAAATTAGAAGGTGTGATTGTGACAGTATATACTTGGTAAGATCGCTATAGATTAAAATCTATTGTGGGCAGAAACTGAACAAAAATATATTTGATCCAAACACTAACTTCACTAGCATGTGATTTATGACACCTTCATTCACATAATGACACTGTTATCAGGATTCCATTTGGAGTGTCCCTATTTCACAGAGTTTAACACTTTATGGAAAAACAGACCACTGCCAAAAAGCTACATTATAGTTCCCTTTATGTTACACTGAAAATGCAGTCAACTCACATGAAAATGGAAATGTGTGGTTCTGCATCAGTATTGTATGGTCAAGAACAGCACCATAAGTGACAGTTAATTTAGTGAATATCAACATACTGGCATTTAATCAACCAATGCTTGTCTAGAGTTTCTGGGAGTGACAGGTTACTCACACGATTCCACTGTATCAACATGATTTCAAATCCCCTTTAAAAAGGAGCATGCCTGTAAAAATGTTTGCAATTATGTTAAGCATTGTTAGCATTATTGGGATTCTTAGCATTATTGGGGTTATTAGCGTTATTAGGGTTATTCGCATTATTAGCGTTATTAGGGTTATTAGGGTTATTAGGGTTATTAGTGTTATTAGGGTTATTAGGGTTATTAGCAATATTAGTGTTATTAGGGTTATTAGGGTTATTAGGGTTATTAGGGTTATTAGGGTTATTAGGGTTATTAGGGTTATTAGTGTTATTAGGGTTATTAGGGTTATTAGGGTTATTAGGGTTATTAGGGTTATTAGGGTTATTAGGGTTATTAGTGTTATTAGGGTTATTAGGGTTATTAGCAATATTAGTGTTATTAGTGTTATTAGGGTTATTAGGGTTATTAGGGTTATTAGGGTTATTAGGGTTATTAGGGTTATTAGGGTTATTAGGGTTATTAGGGTTATTAGGGTTATTAGGGTTATTAGGGTTATTAGGGTTATTAGGGTTATTAGCGTTATTAGGGTTATTAGGGTTATTAGCATTATTAGGGTTATTAGGGTTATTAGGGTTATTAGCGTTATTAGGGTTATTAGGGTTATTAGGGTTATTAGGGTTATTAGGGTTATTAGGGTTATTAGGGTTATTAGGGTTATTAGGGTTATTAGGGTTATTAGGGTTATTAGGGTTATTAGGGTTATTAGGGTTATTAGGGTTATTAGGGTTATTAGGTTATTAGGGTTATTAGGGTTATTAGGGTTATTAGGGTTATTAGGGTTATTAGGGTTATTAGGGTTATTAGGGTTATTAGGGTTATTAGGGTTATTAGGGTTATTAGGGTTATTAGGGTTATTAGGGTTATTAGGGTTATTAGGGTTATTAGGGTTATTAGGGTTATTAGGGTTATTAGGGTTATTAGGGTTATTAGGGTTATTAGGGTTATTAGGGTTATTAGGGTTATTAGGGTTATTAGGGTTATTAGCAATATTAGTGTTATTAGGGTTATTAGGGTTATTAGGGTTATTAGGGTTATTAGGGTTATTAGGGTTATTAGGGTTATTAGCAATATTAGTGTTATTAGGGTTATTAGGGTTATTAGCAATATTAGTGTTATTAGGGTTATTAGGGTTATTAGGGTTATTAGGGTTATTAGCATTATTAGTGTTATTAGGGTTATTAGGGTTATTAGCAATATTAGTGTTATTAGGGTTATTAGGGTTATTAGGGTTATTAGCAATATTAGTGTTATTAGGGTTATTAGGGTTATTAGGGTTATTAGGGTTATTAGTATTATTAGTGTTATTAGGGTTATTAGGGTTATTAGGGTTATTAGCGTTATTAGCGTTATTAGGGTTATTAGGGTTATTAGGGTTATTAGGGTTATTAGCATTATTAGGGTTATTAGGGTTATTAGGGTTATTAGGGTTATTAGGGTTATTAGGGTTATTAGGGTTATTAGGGTTATTAGGGTTATTAGGTTATTAGGGTTATTAGGGTTATTAGGGTTATTAGGTTATTAGGTTATTAGGGTTATTAGGTTATTAGGTTATTAGGGTTATTAGGGTTATTAGGGTTATTAGGGTTATTAGGGTTATTAGGGTTATTAGCGTTATTAGGGTTATTAGCATTATTAGGGTTATTAGGGTTATTAGGGTTATTAGGGTTATTAGCGTTATTAGGGTTATTAGGGTTATTAGGGTTATTAGGGTTATTAGGGTTATTAGGGTTATTAGGGTTATTAGGGTTATTAGCATTATTAGGGTTATTAGGGTTATTAGGGTTATTAGCGTTATTAGGGTTATTAGGGTTATTAGGGTTATTAGCGTTATTAGGGTTATTAGGGTTATTAGGGTTATTAGGGTTATTAGGGTTATTAGGGTTATTAGCATTATTAGGGTTATTAGCGTTATTAGGGTTATTAGGGTTATTAGCGTTATTAGCGTTATTAGGGTTATTAGGGTTATTAGGGTTATTAGGGTTATTAGCATTATTAGCGTTATTTGTGTTATTAGCATTATTAGGTTATTAGCATTATTAGCGTTATTAGCATTATTAGCATTATTCGCATTATTAGGTTATTTCAGAACTAAAACATTTCTAAAGCTTAAGCATCGTCTTCTTATGATGTCAACAACAGCATGAAAAACACGCTATTAAAATACACTGCAAGCAGCAAAGTGGCTTTTTGATCAATCTTTTGGAAGTAATGAAGTAGCTGACTGCATGACCATGTTTCCACTTTAGTGAACTTACAAAAAAAACGAAAGTGAGTGGAATCAGCAAAGTCCTGTTTACTGCCATCTGCCACCGTACAGCCACCATGGAATCTGGGGGTCTTTTCAAAGGGTCTGTTCCCTTGGAGGCATTGCAAAAGGATATCCTGTGTTTAATACGAGATTTGTCAACTCTGTATCAAAGCTAGCTTACAAATGTTCATTTTTTTAATGGTTGGTAATATATAGCAACCAGTTTCTAGAGTATTAAAAAGTACTCTTGTCTTTTAAAATGCCTTTAAACATTGTTCTTATCCATTTATTGTACTTAAAGCATGCTCTTAATGGAATTTACTCTTATAAGCAAAGAAGTTGAACTGCTCTTTGTCGAATTCTCTCTTAGATGTAATTATTTACTGTATTTGAATTTGATCTTATTTTCTACTGATTTTACTCTATACCTAGAATAGCCTGCCCAATTCACACAGACAGAGTCTAATTTATTACAGTACAGTGAATACAGACTAAAAGTGTTTATCCTTCAAGATCATTGATACTTTTACAGCCAGTACAGGCAATGCCACGCCAGCCTTTCTCTTACAGCTGTACCTAACTGTGTCCTTCTGCCCATCTGCCCTCCTTCTTGGAATCCACCTTTCCGGTGTGTAATGTGCCAGAGGCTTGAGCGTCTCTGTGTAATACACTGTGTAGCCTCTATACTGCTATGAAATCCATTAAAGCAATGTATTTATCTAACAGGTGCACCGAGCTGATATGAACATACCAGTAGTGTTACTGCAAGTACATTACTGTGTTACAAATGCATATTGAAAGAAATTGCTTTTGGATTCACGGCTAGAGCAGGAATACATCTTAATAGCAGAATGATATTCTCGCAGAACAGAACTGACATGCAGATTGCAGATCTGGGACAAATACAGTTGCATTTGATATTTTATTTGTAAACATCAACTATTTCAAATATTAATTGCACAAAGTCAAATATTATTTGAAAATATGCTTTTGTTGTTGCAGAAAACAAATACTATTTGAAAATATTTCAATATATGTAAGTTATCTGAAAAATGCTAAACATGTTCGATTCAATAACTTCAAAACAGGCTATTAAACCACTGAAATAAAATATTCAAATATTTCAATTAATTGATCAAATTAAATCTAATTGAAATAGAGCCGTTTCCAAAAGATAATTGAGTGTTTAACAAGGACAAGGCTAAACCTGCTTAGAATGCAGGGTAATAATTAGGCTACTGTGTGTTACAGTTACATATTTATGAAGAGTTTAAAGTATTTCAATGTATTTCAACTACTGTACTCATATTTAAATATTTCAAATAATAATTACTTTCTGCAATCTGTATTTAATTATTTTCAAATAATAGTTATTTTCTGCAATCTGTATTTAATTATTTTCAATTATTTACTTTCTGCAATATGTATTTAATTATTTTAAAATAATAGTTACTTTTCACAAACCATATTTATAACTATATTTATCCCAAGTCTGACAGATTGTGTGTCATCACTCAGGAAAGTTAAACATAAAACAAAACAGCAAAACTGAAACAAAAAATCATCCAAATCATTAAATGAGCGCTGTGTGGCTCAGCCTCCACCAGGGAGCGCTGCATTGGACCAGTGGATATTCATCTTTGAGCCAAATCAAATAACTGAAGCAGGCAAGCAGTCAAACAGTGAAGAGATTCAAAAGTCTTTTTTTTTATCTCATCGTTTGTCTGCTTGGTGTAGTTTCTTCTTTGTTTTACCTCAAACGCGAGCAGTGTGACAGTTTTTCCGCACCGCAGGTTAAAGATCAGGGCAGAACAAGTGAAGCAGTTGGTGTGACTGCTGGGAGAGACAGGTACACATTGCTGACAATTTTTTTTTCATTTAGTGTGATTTCTGCAAACATTCAAACTGAATTACATCTGAATGTATGTGCCTTTTTGTTTTATGAATGTATTGGTTAATGAATGCAATGCATTGATTTAAGATTGCGATTCATTATGTTTTTGCTTGCTTTATCAGTGTTATATAATATTTACATTAAAATGAAGGCTTCAGACCGAGATCAAGAAAACAAGTGGCTTGCCAAGAGGGGGATAGAATTGCCAGCCTTTTCAACAACATGACCTGCAGCAGAACCTCAGAGTTACGAACACCAAACTTACAAAGTGACCGGTCAACCGAAAACCCATTTTCAGCTGGAAGTGTGCAATCACTCAACCATGCGTGCAGTGCAAACAGAATCCAGTTTAAGAAAGCGCACCGTTAACCTGCTGAAATCGTAAGAACTGGGAAACACAAACGTATTGAAAATATTTTTAACAACTTAACAGTGGTATCATCCTCAGCAACGGGAATATGGTATCGGAAAATATACAAACACGGTCACCAGTCCTGGGTGCGTGCAGTAGTGCTCGGGGTGGGTGATACAGGTTTATAACAGTGACAGTAGTGCAGTGCTGTTCCGGGTTTTGTGCTGGCCCTTGGCGACAGCTCGAAACATGTTAGTTGTCTAATAATAACAAACAAGAACAATTATAAACAAACAAACAAACACTCACGATACTTTCTATCACTGGGTCTCTCACGGGTCCTTTCAGGTTCAATCTCACAAACCAAAGCGAAGGAACAGATTGCGTCTCTCCGTCCCCTTTTATGCCGTCACACATGACCCCTTGGTAAACGAATGCAGCCGCCTCCAATCCGCTACTGCCACGTCGTTTCCTTCCGGTCGATGAGTTAATGCACCGGAGTTCCGCCCCCTTTCTAGCTGCTGACTTCTTTTGAACCCTGGGAAAGAACTGTCGGGCCAGCCCGTCCAAGGTACTCTGTTCTCGCTGCTTAGCGCCCTCACAGGTCGGGAGGGAGATTTACTACCAAGAATCATTGTATTTCTGTCACAGTCATACAAGCCCTGTTCCTCTTGGCTTAACCAGGAGAGTTTCTGCCTTGAGACGAGACTTTCATAAAGGTTCCTTGCAGGATTATAATATGAAACAAGTTGTTTTATATACTGGTGCAGTCAGTTTGGTAATCTTGTGGAGAGCCCAGACATGTTTGAAAAGGAAACTCTTTCAAATTAGCTTTAAGTCGAATGACTTAACTAGGGAGCACACACACTACCAGCTAGTACCTTGGTAATGTGCTTCACGTTCCCTGTAACCATGCCAGCCATTGTAATTCTTGAGGTAGTGCATGCAGTATTATACTATAATGTCTTCAAATGACTTAAAGGCCTACAGAGGGTTTGCCCCCTGCCACTCATACTCGTGCTACAAAGATAAATGAAAGATGCATGGATGTAATGCATGATGTCTTGTGTGGGTAACTGGACTGGAGCGTTAGCTGAATCTGTTTGATGTCTTGTGTGGGTAACTGGACTGGGGTGTTAGCTGAATCTGTTTGATGTCTTGTGTGCGTAACTGGACTGGAGTGTTAGCTGGCTCTGTTTGATGTCTTGTGTGGGCAACTGGACTGGGGCGTTAGCTGAATCTGTGATGTCTTGCTTGGGTAGTTGGACTGGGGTGTTAGCTGGATCTGTTTGGTGTCTTGCTTGGGTAGTTGGACTAGGGTGTTAGCTGAATCTGTGATGTCTTGCTTAGGTAGCTGGACTGGGGTGTTAACTGAATCTGTGATGTCTTGCTTCGGTAATTGGACTGGGGTGTTAGCTGGACCTGTTTGATGTCTTGCTTGGGTAGTTGGACTGGGGTGTTAGCTGGATCTGTGATGTCTTGCTTGGGTAGTTGGACTGGGGTGTTAGCTGGATCTGTTTGGTGTCTTGCTTGGGTAGTTGGACTGGGGTGTTAGCTGGATCTGTGATGTCTTGTGTGGGTAACTGGACTGGGGTGTTAGCTGGATCTTTTTGATGTCTGTGATGTCTTGTGTGGGTAACTGGACTGGGGTGTTAGCTGGATCTGTTTGATGTCTGTGATGTCTTGCTTGGGTAGTTAGACTGGGGTGTTAGCTGGATCTGTTTGATGTCTGTGATGTCATGCTTGGGTAGTTGGACTGGGGTGTTAGCTGAATCTGTGATGTCTTGCTTCGGTAATTGGACTGGGGTGTTAGCTGGATCTGTGATGTCTTGCTTGGGTAGTTGGACTGGGGTGTTAGCTGAATCTGTGATGTCTTGCTTGGGTAGTTGGACTGGGGTGTTAGCTGGATCTGTTTGGTGTCTTGTGTGAGTAACTGGACTGGGGTGTTAGCCTGATCTGTTTGATGTCTGTGATGTCTTGTGTGGGTAACTGGACTGGGGTGTTAGCTGGATCTGTTTGATGTCTGTGATGTCTTGTGTGGGTAACTGGACTGGGGTGTTAGCTGGATCTGTTTGATGTCTGTGATGTCTTGTGTGGGTAACTGGACTGGGGTGTTAGCTGGATCTGTTTGATGTCTTGTGTGAGTAACTGGACTGGGGTGTTAGCTGGATCTGTTTGATGTCTGTGATGTCTTGTGTGGGTAACTGGACTGGGGTGTTAGCTGGATCTGTTTGATGTCTGTGATGTCTTGTGTGGGTAACTGGACTGGGGTGTTAGCTGGATCTGTTTGATGTCTGTGATGTCTTGTGTGGGTAACTGGACTGGGGTGTTAGCTGGATCTGTTTGATGTCTTGTGTGGGTAACTGGACTGGGGTGTTAGCTGGATCTGTTTGATGTCTGTGATGTCTTGTGTGGGTAACTGGACTGGGGTGTTAGCTGGATCTGTTTGATGTCTGTGATGTCTTGTGTGGGTAACTGGACTGGGGTGTTAGCTGGATCTGTTTGATGTCTGTGATGTCATGCTTGGGTAGTTAGACTGGGGTGTTAGCTGGATCTGTTTGATGTCTTTGTTTGGGTAGTTGGACTGGCTGATCTGTGTTTGCTTGGGTAGTTGGACTGGGGTGTTAGCCTGATCTGTTTGATGTCTGTGATGTCTTGTGTGGGTAACTGGACTGGGGTGTTAGCTGGATCTGTTTGATGTCTGTGATGTCTTGTGTGGGTAACTGGACTGGGGTGTTAGCTGGATCTGTTTGATGTCTGTGATGTCTTGTGTGGGTAACTGGACTGGGGTGTTAGCTGGATCTGTTTGATGTCTTGTGTGAGTAACTGGACTGGGGTGTTAGCTGGATCTGTTTGATGTCTGTGATGTCTTGTGTGGGTAACTGGACTGGGGTGTTAGCTGGATCTGTTTGATGTCTGTGATGTCTTGTGTGGGTAACTGGACTGGGGTGTTAGCTGAATCTGTTTGATGTCTTGTGTGAGTAACTGGACTGGGGTGTTAGCTGGATCTGTTTGATGTCTGTGATGTCTTGTGTGGGTAACTGGACTGGGGTGTTAGCTGGATCTGTTTGATGTCTGTGATGTCATGCTTGGGTAGTTAGACTGGGGTGTTAGCTGGATCTGTTTGATGTCTTTGTTTGGGTAGTTGGACTGGGGCATTAGCTGAATCTGTGATGTCTTGCTTGGGTAGTTGGACTGGGGTGTTAGCTGAATCTGTGATGTCTTGCTTGGGTAGTTGGACTGGGGTGTTAGCTGGATCTGTTTGATGTCTTGTGTGGGTAACTGGACTGGGGCTTTAGCTGGATCTGTTTGATGTCTTGCTTGGGTAGTTGGAGTGGGGCATTAACTGAATCTGTGATGTCTTGGTGGGTAGTTGGACTGGGGTTTTAGCTGAATCTGTTTGTTTGAACTGCCTGGAGCTCATCAGTCCTGACCCTGAGAGACTGTTCTTGTGAGTCCTCAGTCCTTATATGCGTAGTTCTTGAGATGTATGCAACCCTGCCTTGCGCTCCAGTTATGACTAAACAGTTCATTCTGCAGCTTTACATTCATAGGCCTGGAAATACCCACTGATAAAATGACTTGAAAGATCCTTTTAATACGTCACGTGGAGCTGATTTAGGCTTCTGTGCCCGATGGTTCTAATCCGTCAAACAGACGGAGTGTATACAGCGTTCTGTACTGTAGGTATTCCTGAGATCATTTATATGTACTGAAAGTTCAAGACATCGTCTAATGTGCATAGCCATTAATATTCCTGGAGAAGCTGATGCTTGTTCATTTAGTATAAAGAAAACCTTGTACCCAACATTCAGCTGCAATTGGAGCTCAGAGTGGTGGCAATACCTCTCAGTGTCAGTCACATTCAGTTAAACACACAAAATCCTGGAACTACCAACTGCTCCTGGATTTTTTCTAAATGAAAATGTTTCACCTGTCCTTGTGCTCTACCGCTGGCTGCCAGATCATTTGTAGTACAGTGCAAAGTCACATATCCGACTGTCACATAACCACCCTGATCAATTAGCAGCCTCACTAAATAAATACATAAATAAATAAAATATTAAAATTAGGCTACGAGAGTAATGGTATTGGCAGCAAGTGCAGCGTCCGCGATGGAAACAGAAAGAAAGCGTTATAGCAGTCAGTCTTTTGGTGCGTTCCCCTTAAATAGAGGCGGGCTGTGTGTGTGTGTCAGTCAGCTGAGTGTAGCAGTGACATTGCAATACACCAGTTGAGAAAGATTTGTGTTTTACTCTTTTTGTGCAATGTGTTTATGTGATGGAGCACACGGTTGCAGATATTGGCAGCGTGTTGTTGTAGCTTTTAAATGTATTTGAATTAAACAAAGCAAGCTTCATAACCGCAATGCTTTCCGGCCGTTTTTAAATAGCCAAAGCAATATTTTAACCAAGCTGCTTATCGGCTGTTGGCAATATCAAGAAAGAGCGCAAAGTACCATGACAGAGATCTTAAGAAAGTAGAACCAGGGAGGTAGGGACTTCTAGAAAAAGCCATCAGTTGCAGGTTCAGCTCTGTTTTCAGTATTATGTGGCAGCTCCAGGCGGCTTGGTGGCTGTGTTTCCAGTACATCAGGGCCACCATCCTTTATGCAGCAGAATTCTGTTTCCAGTACATCAGGGCCACCATCCTTTATGCAGCAGAATTCTGTTTCCAGTACATCAGGGCCACCATCCTTTATGCAGCAGAATTCTGTTTCCAGTACATCTGGGCCTCCATCTAAAGCAGCAAAATCCTTTTTGTAGCGAGGTGATCAGAACGGAGCACAATATTCTAGATGAGTTCTTACTAATGCATTGTAAACTTTTAACATTACTTCCCTTGATTTTAAATTCAACACTTTTCAAATATATCCGAGCATTTTGTTGGCTTTTTTTAAAACTTCCTCACATTGTCTAGATGAAGATATTTCTGAGTCAACATAAACTCTTAGATCTTTTTCATAGATTCCTTCAATTTCAGTATCTACCATATGCTATTTATAATGCACATTTCTATTGCCTGCATGCAGTACTTTACACTTTTCTCTATTAAATGTCATTTGCCATGTGTCTGCCCAGTTCTGAATGCTGTCTAGATCATTTTGAATGACCTTTGCTGCTGCAACAGTGTTTGCCACTCTTCCTATTTTTGTGTCATCTGCAAATTTAACGAGTTTGCTTACTATACCAGAATCTAAGTCATTAATGTAGATTAGAAAGAGCAGAGGACCAAATACTGATCCCTGTGGTACACCACTGGTTACATCGCTTCATTTTGAGGTTTCTCCTCTAATCAGTACTTTCTGTTTTCCACATGTTAACCACTCCTTAATCCATATGTATGCATTTCCTTGAATCCCTACTGCATTCAGTTTGAGAATTAATCTTTTATGCAGGACTTTGTCAAAAGCTACCTGGAAATCTAAATAAACCATGTCATATACTTTGCAATTATCCATTGTCGATGTTGCATCCTCAAAAAAATCAAGCAGGTTAGTTCGACATGATCTCCCTTTCCTAAAACCATGCTGACTGTCTCCCAGGATACTGTTACCATATTTTCCATTTTGGATCTTATTATAGTTTCCATAAGTTTACATATAACAGAAGTCAGGCTTATTGGTCTGTAGTTACCTGGTTCGGTTTTGTCTCCCTTTTTGTGAATCAGTATTAATTTTGCAATTCTCCAGTCTGTCAGTCCAACCCCTGTGTCAAGAGACTGTTGCATGATCTTGGTTAGTGGTTTGTAAATAATTACTTTCATTTCTTTGAGTTGTGAGCTCTCTAGATATCACTATTTTGACACATTATAGATGTCATTAGTTTCACAATGGAAATATTAAATTAAATGTTTTCTCTTCATGAATGAGTTTTGATGGAAACTTTCACTAGCATGTGAATCAACTAGAAATTCTGACTAATTACTTAGTAAAGCAAGTTGCATATATGACCACATACAGTATATGTCTGCTAACCACATACAGCTGTTCTTTCGGGTGGTGATAGGCTGTGTTACATTGTGACTCTGTGTTTTGAGATGGAAAGGGTTACTGCAGCTGTTCTTTCGGGTGGTGATAGGCTGTGTTACATTGTGACTCTGTGTTTTGAGATGGAAAGGGTTACTGCAGCTGTTCTTTCGGGTGGTGATAGGCTGTGTTACATTGTGACTCTGTGTTTTGAGATGGAAAGGGTTACTGCAGCTGTTCTTTCGGGTGGTGATAGGCTGTGTTACATTGTGACTCTGTGTTTTGAGATGGAAAGGGTTACTGCAGCTGTTCTTTCGGGTGGTGATAGGCTGTGTTACATTGTGACTCTGTGTTTTGAGATGGAAAGGGTTACTGCAGCTGTTCTTTCGGGTGGTGATAGGCTGTGTTACATTGTGACTCTGTGTTTTGAGATGGAAAGGGTTACTGCAGCTGTTCTTTCGGGTGGTGATAGGCTGTGTTACATTGTGACTCTGTGTTTTGAGATGGAAAGGGTTACTGCAGCTGTTCTTTCGGGTGGTGATAGGCTGTGTTACATTGTGACTCTGTGTTTTGAGATGGAAAGGGTTACTGCAGCTGTTCTTTCGGGTGGTGATAGGCTGTGTTACATTGTGACTCTGTGTTTTGAGATGGAAAGGGTTACTGCTGCTGTTCTTTCGGGTGGTGATAGGCTGTGTTACATTGTGACTCTGTGTTTTGAGATGGAAAGGGTTACTGCAGCTGTTCTTTCGGGTGGTGATAGGCTGTGTTACATTGTGACTGTGTTTTGAGATGGAAAGGGTTACTGCAGCTGTTCTTTCGGGTGGTGATAGGCTGTGTTACATTGTGACTCTGTGTTTTGAGATGGAAAGGGTTACTGCTGCTGTTCTTTCGGGTGGTGATAGGCTGTGTTACATTGTGACTCTGTGTTTTGAGATGGAAAGGGTTACTGCAGCTGTTCTTTCGGGTGGTGATAGGCTGTGTTACATTGTGACTCTGTGTTTTGAGATGGAAAGGGTTACTGCTGCTGTTCTTTCGGGTGGTGATAGGCTGTGTTACATTGTGACTCTGTGTTTTGAGATGGAAAGGGTTACTGCAGCTGTTCTTTCGGGTGGTGATAGGCTGTGTTACATTGTGACTCTGTGTTTTGAGATGGAAAGGGTTACTGCAGCTGTTCTTTCGGGTGGTGATAGGCTGTGTTACATTGTGACTCTGTGTTTTGAGATGGAAAGGGTTACTGCAGCTGTTCTTTCGGGTGGTGATAGGCTGTGTTACATTGTGACTCTGTGTTTTGAGATGGAAAGGGTTACTGCAGCTGTTCTTTCGGGTGGTGATAGGCTGTGTTACATTGTGACTCTGTGTTTTGAGATGGAAAGGGTTACTGCAGCTGTTCTTTCGGGTGGTGATAGGCTGTGTTACATTGTGACTCTGTGTTTTGAGATGGAAAGGGTTACTGCTGCTGTTCTTTCGGGTGGTGATAGGCTGTGTTACATTGTGACTCTGTGTTTTGAGATGGAAAGGGTTACTGCAGCTGTTCTTTCGGGTGGTGATAGGCTGTGTTACATTGTGACTCTGTGTTTTGAGATGGAAAGGGTTACTGCAGCTGTTCTTTCGGGTGGTGATAGGCTGTGTTACATTGTGACTCTGTGTTTTGAGATGGAAAGGGTTACTGCAGCTGTTCTTTCGGGTGGTGATAGGCTGTGTTACATTGTGACTCTGTGTTTTGAGATGGAAAGGGTTACTGCTGCTGTTCTTTCGGGTGGTGATAGGCTGTGTTACATTGTGACTCTGTGTTTTGAGATGGAAAGGGTTACTGCAGCTGTTCTTTCGGGTGGTGATAGGCTGTGTTACATTGTGACTCTGTGTTTTGAGATGGAAAGGGTTACTGCAGCTGTTCTTTCGGGTGGTGATAGGCTGTGTTACATTGTGACTCTGTGTTTTGAGATGGAAAGGGTTACTGCTGCTGTTCTTTCGGGTGGTGATAGGCTGTGTTACATTGTGACTCTGTGTTTTGAGATGGAAAGGGTTACTGCAGCTGTTCTTTCGGGTGGTGATAGGCTGTGTTACATTGTGACTCTGTGTTTTGAGATGGAAAGGGTTACTGCAGCTGTTCTTTCGGGTGGTGATAGGCTGTGTTACATTGTGACTCTGTGTTTTGAGATGGAAAGGGTTACTGCAGCTGTTCTTTCGGGTGGTGATAGGCTGTGTTACATTGTGACGCTGTGTTTTGAGATGGAAAGGGTTACTGCTGCTGTTCTTTCGGGTGGTGATAGGCTGTGTTACATTGTGACTCTGTGTTTTGAGATGGAAAGGGTTACTGCTGCTGTTCTTTCGGGTGGTGATAGGCTGTGTTACATTGTGACGCTGTGTTTTGAGATGGAAAGGGCTACTGCAGCTTCAGTATACTAGCAGTAAAGTGATGTAATGAGAATCTGCGTTAATGGAAGTATTTGCATTGCAGGTTTGAATGAGTTACATGTAGCCCTGACACTGTGCTCAGCATCATCCCATGCCTACATTAATGTGGCAGTGTTATCAGGGCAGTTTATAGCATGCCCCCTAATAAAGCAGGTTCAAGCTGTCAGTTAGAAACTACCTAATGTACCTACAGTAATGTGTTATAAGACACACTGCACATTCATACACACACGCACACACACATTGCACATTCACACACACACAACACACACACACACGACACACACAAGCACACACATACACACACTCACGCACACACACTGCACATTCATACAAACATGCACACACACACACACACACGCATCCACACTGCACATTCACACACACACGCACACACACAACCGACACACACAAGCACACACGTACACACACTGCACATTCATACACGTCACACACACACACACTGTACACACAGTACACATGCACACACTGCACACACACACTGCACACACATACACACACTGCACAATCATACACACACTGCACATTCATACACATACACACACTACATGCACACACACACTGCACATTCATACACACACACTGCACATTCATACACACACTGCACACACACTGCCTGCACATTCATATACACACACTGCACATTTATACACACACTGCACATACACACACAGTGCACATTCATACACACAGTGCACATTCACACACACACACACACTGCACATTCATACATACACACTCACACTGCATATTCATACATACACCACACACACACACACACACTGCACATTCATACACACCCACTGCACATTCATACACACACACTGCACATCTACGCACATTCATACACACACTCACACTGCACATTCACACACACACACTGCACATGCACACTGCACATTCATACACACACACTGCACACTCATACACACACTGCACATTCATACACACACTGCACCTTCACACTTGCCACTTCTGCCTGGATGAGTAAAGAGGAGAAATAGTTCCAAACCAATGAGTAAAGGTTGACTGATGATTCTCTTGAGAAATTATTGACATATGGAATTGATGACATATCATTTGCAATCCGCTCCATGCAAAGATTGTGATGATGTCATATTACGATTAGATTTATTTGAGATGTTTGGAACATTTTTTATTTTTTTATTTTACATGGCTATTTCTTCTTGATATTTAGTTCATTTTCCAGCTTGCACTCCTCCACTCTCTCTCTCTCTGGTTTAGATAATGTATCCCCAAAAAATCCCTGGATCCCTAGATAAGTGCCCAAGATCAAATGAATGTGGTTTGTGTGTCAGGCATTTATAATATAGATTGTAGACAGTGAAACCTGACCTCTTCATAGGCAGAGACACAGAGAGTGGGATTAGCGAAGGTGCAGGCAGTTCTTGTGTCCAGTGAAATCTGACCTCTTCATAGGCAGAGACACAGAGAGTGGGATTAGTGAAGGTGCAGGCAGTTCTTGTGTTGAGTGAAACCTGACCTCTTCATAGGCAGACACAGAGAGTGGGATTAGTGAAGGTGCAGGCAGTTCTTGTGTCCAGTGAAACCTGACCTCTTCATAGGCAGACACAGAGAGTGGGATTAGTGAAGGTGCAGGCAGTTCTTGTGTCCAGTGAAACCTGACCTCTTCATAGGCAGAGACACAGAGAGTGGGATTAGTGAAGGTGCAGGCAGTTCTTGTGTCCAGTGAAACCTGACCTCTTCATAGGCAGACACAGAAAGTAGGATTAGCGAAGGTGCAGGAAGTTCTTGTGTCCAGTGAAATCTGACCTCTTCATAAGCAGAGACACAGAGAGTGGGATTAGTGAAGGTGCAGGCAGTTCTTGTGTCCAGTGAAACCTGACCTCTTCATAGGCAGACACAGAGAGTAGGATTAGCGAAGGTGCAGGCAGTTCTTGTGTCCAGTGAAATCTGACCTCTTCATAAGCAGAGACACAGAGAGTGGGATTAGTGAAGGTGCAGGCAGTTCTTGTGTCCAGTGAAACCTGACCTCTTCATAGGCAGACACAGAGAGTGGGATTAGTGAAGGTGCAGGCAGTTCTTGTGTCCAGTGAAATCTGACCTCTTCATAAGCAGAGACACAGAGAGTGGGATTAGTGAAGGTGCAGGCAGTTCTTGTGTCCAGTGAAACCTGACCTCTTCATAGGCAGAGACACAGAGAGTGGGATTAGTGAAGGTGCAGGCAGTTCTTGTGTCCAGTGAAACCTGACCTCTTCATAGGCAGAGACACAGAGAGTAGGATTAGCGAAGGTGCAGGCAGTTCTTGTGTCCAGTGAAATCTGACCTCTTCATAAGCAGAGACACAGAGAGTGGGATTAGTGAAGGTGCAGGCAGTTCTTGTTTCCAGTGAAACCTGACCTCTTCATAAGCAGAGACACAGAGAGTGGGATTAGTGAAGGTGCAGGCAGTTCTTGTGTCCAGTGAAACCTGACCTCTTCATAGGCAGTCACAGAGAGTGGGATTAGTGAAGGTGCAGGCAGTTCTTGTGTCCAGTGAAACCTGACCTCTTCATAAGCAGACACAGAGAGTAGGATTAGTTAAGGTGCAGGCGGCCCTGACTTTGTGTCTGGCACCAGTACATTCCTCTGTCATGGCTGACAGCGCACTTCATATTGGGATGTTGATGGGTTTTAACTTCTTTAGATCCTGATCCCCAGCTCTGCAGCTTTAACAGAAAGTTTAGTTCACAGGGGAAGTGGACCCATATGTGGCCATTTACATTGAAAGGCAGGTTCATTGAAGGGCATGTATGATTAAGAACATCCTGAAATGTCATTGGTTCTCTGCTTCATTCGTTCTCTGTTCGGTATGGCTGGGCTTTGTGGTTCTTGTGCTCATCTGCTAGTAAGTATTACAGGTGAGTAGAGGCTGACTAAAACAGGATCTGGACACTGGGTACAGTATAGTTTAAATCTCCTCTCTCATCTTGCTCCCAATCGGTTTACAAAGATAAGTAAGAGCTTGCAGCATATTCCGGGCAGTAATGTTCATCTCCAGTCTTTTGTATACAAGCTTCAGGGCTTTTGGGGATTTACATGGGTGAAGAACACATTGGAGTTCAACATGCAGTGCATTTTACATGAAGTAGTGTTGCATAAACTTTCAAGCTTTAGGGTTTTGCTCTATGTTAACCTTGTCTTGGAATCGCTCCAATACAAGCTTTGCTCTATATAGTTCACCAGCACAGAGCTTTATCTTTCCTGTCAGACTGTTTCTTCCAGTGACTACGACCCCAGAGCCATGCATTTAGAATGTCTGTCTGTTTTCTTTGATTCTTCTGTGTTATGATTAAAGCCAGTGTTCCAGCGGCTGCTAAGAAATAAATAATAATAAAATAATAAGCACACAGCCCAGTACACTGTCTGTACACAGAGATGCAATTGAAATGCATGGAGCTGAGCTGAGCACAGTAAAGTCATTACACTTCTTATCCATGCCTCTCCTTCCTGCAGGGATCACACAGCCCAGTACACTGTCTGTACAAAGAGATGCAATTGAAATGCATGGAGCTGAGCACAGTAAAGTCATTACACTTCTTATCCATGCCTCCCCTTCCTGCAGGGAGCACACAGCCCAGTACACTGTCTGTACACAGAGATGCAATTGAAATGCATGGAGCTGAGCTGAGCACAGTAAAGTCATTACACTTCTTATCCATGCCTCCCCTTCCTGCAGGGATCACACAGCCCAGTACACTGTCTGTACAAAGAGATGCAATTGAAATGCATGGAGCTGAGCTGAGCACAGTAAAGCCATTACACTTCTTATCCATGCCTCCCCTTCCTGCAGGGAGCACACAGCCCAGTACACTGTCTGTACACAGAGATGCAATTGAAATGCATGGAGCTGAGCTGAGCACAGTAAAGTCATTACACTTCTTATCCATGCCTCCCCTTCCTGCAGGGAGCACACAGCCCAGTACACTGTCTGTACACAGAGATGCAATTGAAATGCATGGAGCTGAGCTGAGCACAGTAAAGTCATTACACTTCTTATCCATGCCTCTCCTTCCTGCAGGGATCACACAGCCCAGTACACTGTCTGTACAAAGATATGCAATTGAAATGCATGGAGCTGAGCACAGTAAAGTCATTACACTTCTTATCCATGCCTCCCCTTCCTGCAGGGAGCACACAGCCCAGTACACTGTCTGTACACAGAGATGCAATTGAAATGCATGGAGCTGAGCTGAGCACAGTAAAGCCATTACACTTCTTATCCATGCCTCTCCTTCCTGCAGGGAGCACACAGCCCAGTACACAGGGATTCGCTGGGGAGGAACATTCACATCTCTTGTATATTTCTGTTTACACAGGTGTAAAAAAGCAGATTTTCTGCAGTCTGTTCCGGTTGAGAGCAAAAATAATTAGAACAAATTGAACTAGTTACTGAATATGTCACTGAAGCCTCACAGGGCAGGCAGAGGATTGTAAGGGATTTTGTATTAGAACTAATTATTCTTTTATAATGTGATTTTCTACAGCAAAGAAACTGAGAAGCTGGGTGTGGTATTTGAGCTCAGGAATGTAAGGAGAGAAGGGGCCTCTGCTTGCATGGGGGAAGGATGGGTGAATCTCAGAGATAACAGCTTCAGAAGGAATGTCTGTTAGGTTTGGGAGAGTGCACCTTGAACATGGAGGAAGGAGGGGTCATACATGACATCATTACAAGGGTGTGTTTTGGAATCTGCTCAATTAAAGTAAATGCATTGTCCGGGGCTCAGTTCTCAATTTCACTGTAGTCCGGAGAGCTGGCTACTCCATCCATTTAAAAATATTATTTTTCTAAGCTATACCAATAAACATATATTTGACATCAATAATATTGTTTATCAGCTTAATATTTCTTACAAGATACATGTTTAATTGCACTTTCTTATCCTGTATCTACTGTAAGTGCATCATCTTCTAATGGCAGTAACTGAAATATCTCAGAATCCACTTTCTGAGAATGGCTTCTTCATTCGGTTCTGTAAGGGGGGTATATATCTATATGTATATCATTTTATATTCTGATTGTCAAGGAATTTAATGATTCCTATTCATTGGACATTCTATGTGATGTTCTTCTCTGAAAATAACATCAGATTTGTAAACTATAACAAATACCAAGATATTCCCCTTGATTCAAGTTCCAGCTTGAGGTTGATATATATATATATATATATATATATATATATATATATATATATATATATATATATATATACAGTACTGTGCAAAAGTTTTAGGCAAGTGTGAAAAATGCTGTAAAGTAAGAATGCTTTCAAAAATAGACATGTTAATAGATTATATTTATCAATTAACTAAATGCAAAGTGAGTGAACAGAAGAAAAATCTAAATCAAATCCATATTTGGTGTGACCACCCTTTGCCTTCAAAACAGCATCAAGCATCAATTCTTCTAGGTACACTTGCACACAGTTTTGAAGGAACTCGGCAGGTAGGTTGGCCCAAACATCTTGGAGAACTAACCACAGTTCTTCTGTGGATTTAGGCAGCCTCAGTTGCTTCTCTCTCTTCATGTAATCCCAGACAGACTCAATGATGTTGAGATCAGGGCTCTGTGGGGGCCATACCATCACTTCCGGGACTCCTTGTTCTTCTTTACGCTGAAGATAGTTCTTAATGACTTTCGCTGTATGTTTGGGGTGGTTGTCATGCTGCAGAATAAATTTGGGGCCAATCAGATGCCTCCCTGATGGTATTGCATGA
Source organism: Acipenser oxyrinchus oxyrinchus (assembly GCA_030684275.1). NCBI lineage: Eukaryota > Metazoa > Chordata > Actinopteri > Acipenseriformes > Acipenseridae > Acipenser > Acipenser oxyrinchus. The sequence goes on along the minus strand of CM060251.1, from coordinate 87,296,449 downwards.
TGGATAAGTATCTGCCTGTACTTCTCAGCATTGAGGAGACCATTAATTCTGACCAAATCCCCAACTCCATTTGCAGAAATGCAGCCCCAAACTTGCAAGGAACCTCCACCATGCTTCACTGTTGCCTGCAGACACTCATTCGAGTACGCTCTCCAGCCCTTCGGCGAACAAACTGCCTTCTGCTACAGCCAAATATTTCAAATTTTGACTCATCAGTCCAGAGCACCTGCTGCCATTTTTCTGCACCCCAGTTCCTGTGTTTTCGTGCAGAGTTGAGTCACTTGGCCTTGTTTCCACGTCGGAGGTATGGCTTTTTGGCCGCAAGTCTTCCATGAAGGCCACTTCTGACCAGACTTCTCTGGACAGTAGATGGGTGTACCAGGGTCCCACTGTTTTCTGCCAGTTCTGAGCTGATGGCACTGCTGGACATCTTCCGATTGCAAAGGGAAGTAAGCATGATGTGTCTTTCATCTGCTGCAGTAAGTTTCCTTGGCCGACCACTGCGTCTACGGTCCTTGACGTTGCTCGTTTCTTTGTGCTTCTTCAAAAGAGCTTGGACAGCACATCTGGAAACCCTGTCTGCCTTGAAATTTCTGCCTGGGAGAGACCTTGCTGATGCAGTATAACTACCTTGTGTCTTGTTGCTGTGCTCAGTCTTGCCATGGTGTATGACTTTTGACAGTAAACTGTCTTCAGCAACCTCACCTTGTTAGCTGAGTTTGGCTGTTCCTCACCCAGTTTTATTCCTCCTACACAGCTGTTTCTGTTTCAGTTAATGATTGTGTTTCAACCTACATATTGAATTGATGATCATTAGCACCTGTTTGGTATAATTGTTTAATCATACACCTGACTATATGCCTACAAAATCCCTGACTTTGTGCAAGTGTACCTAGAAGAATTGATGCTGTTTTGAAGGCAAAGGGTGGTCACACCAAATATGGATTTGATTTAGATTTTTCTTCTGTTCACTCACTTTGCATTTAGTTAATTGATAAATATAATCTATTAACATGTATATTTTTGAAAGCATTCTTACTTTACAGCATTTTTTCACACCTGCCTAAAACTTTTGCACAGTACTGTATATATATAAGCAAGCTTGTAATTGACACTATTCTGTTTATTTTACACAGTAATGATTTATTTGTACTTGTATTTGTTTACGACTGTAAGTCACCCTGGATAAGGGCGTCTGCTAAGAAATAAATAATAATAATAATAATATGACAAAACAAACAATAATAGAATTCAAGTGATTCGTCAAAGCATCCTCTATAGAGTTAAATAGCCAGCGACGCCTAATTGAGATACTGATAATCAGGATTTCTGCTTAAATAGGTTACAGCTCTGGGAGACGGTTCTTCCCAATGCTATTGATGTTGTTTAATTGGGACGTCACTTTGTTTAATTGGGATACAGTTTTGTAAAATGATGAACGGAGATTGCTTTTCAGAGCATGACAGGTTTGCGTAGCGCAGGGCAGGAAGCACGTCATTACGCTGTGACTTGTGTAAATTGTGTAAACCAGGAGTCTCCTGTGGTTTCTCAGGATGCTGTTGCAAAGAAAGTTGGCGTGCCTCACCTTGTGATAAGATGGGATTTCATTATTTATTTAATTTTGTATAGGAATTAAAAAAAACAATTGACTTATTGTAAAGTGTGTATTTAACATTTATTCATAATGTAATGTGATTTCATTCTTTTTCATTTTGAAACAAAAAAGTGTGATAAGGTGGTCTCATATGCCTCTTGTTTAATTGGGACAGCTGCTTATTCGGGATATTTTTACCTCTCCTGAGGCATTCTGATAAAGCACCACTGACTGTATAAGAGATTCTCTCAAAACCATTTAGCTTAAAACTTCTGTCAGTTACATGCAGTTACACTGGGGACTCTTTCCTACAGTAGTTTCCCATAAACAAAAACAAACAAGAAACAAGCATTAAGCTGTGATTCTTAAAGATAATCCTTCATTCCTGAAATATCTGGTTCTGTATCTAAGATATTTTCCACCAGTATATGACAAAGTAACTCCTAAAGTATTACATACAAGACATTCTCTCATAATGACTTGGCAATGGAGACCACTATTACAACAATTACAGGCTGATAGGCTGCCTTGCGTTACCGTATTGTGGGTGAGAGCGGGCAGCTGTGTTTAAAGTATTTGAAGCCTGTAAAAAGAGAAAAGACCAACGTATCTTTACAATATTTTAAGGTTATTATGCTGGTAAAAGAGCTTTGTCTTTATCAGAAGATGCCTTTTTGCCTTTGCATTGTCTTTAAAAAGGAGTTCTTCAAGTCAGTCTGGAGATGACAAAGGCATCTACCAGGATCTTTGCAACAGCAGATGCTCACCCCTTTGACTCATCTTTGCAGCTTCTTTATGCAGTTCCAGGATTTGTAATTGCAGGCTGATTTCAAGTCTGCATGTTGCCTTTTTTGGTTGCTGCCTGGCCACATCAAAAGATATGAATGAAAGGAGAAAGAGTTCAGAGGAATAGTTACACAGTAATAGGAGAGCTTACAGCTCCATAGAACTTCTTTCATGGTCCAGACCTCAAAGGGATATTGCTAATGCACCATGTCTTTGGTACTGATAGGAAAACACAAGGCACTCAGGCATTTCCAAGTACTGGATCACAAAAAAACTCTATACATTTAAAGGCTACTCGAAGAACACAACAACAACATTTCATTTATATAGCGCCCTTCATAACAAGTATCAAGCCCTTCAATACAAGCTTTATTCAAAGGAAATGACTTTGTACTGCATCATGGGAACTGAAATGTCTACACTATGGGGAGAATAGTAGTTCTTTTGTAGCTGTGATTAATTGGATGGGATTAAAAACCTAGCTCACTTTTATTATATGATAAAAGTAGCAGTGCTCTGGCATGATCCAGTTTTGAAATTAATCTTGCTTAAAAAATGAAAGAAGCTTCAGATCCCTTGTCTCACAGATAGAAATCCATCAGTGTCCTCACAGCTCGGAATGGGCCATGAATCTCAATGTTCTTGTATCTCATCAGTGTCCTCACAGCTGAGAATGGGCAGGCTCTCAGTGTTCTTGTATCTCATCAGTGTCCTCACAGCTCGGAATGGGCAGGCTCTCAATGTTCTTGTATCTCATCAGTGTCCTCACAGCTGGGAACAGGCCGTGGCTAAGTGTTCTTGTATCTCATCAGTGTCCTCACAGCTCAGAATGGACAGGCTCTCAGTGTTCTTGTATCTTATTAGTGTACTCACAGCTCGGAATGGGCAGGCTCTCAGTGTTCTTGTATCTCATCAGTGTCCTCACAGCTCAGAATGGGCAGGCTCTCAGTGTTCTTGTATCTTATCAGTGTACACTCAGCTCGGAATGGGCAGGCTCTCAGTGTTCTTGTATCTCATCAGTGTACTCACAGCTCGGAATGGGCAGGCTCTCAGTGTTCTTGTATCTCATCAGTGTCCTCACAGCTGAGAATGGGCAGGCTCTCAGTGTTCTTGTATCTCATCAGTGTCCTCACAGCTCAGAATGGGCCTTGGCTCTCAGTGTTCTTGTATCCCATCAGTGTTCTCACAGCTGAGAATGGGCAGGCTCTCAGTGTTCTTGTATCTCATCAGTGTCCTCACAGCTCAGAATGGGCCTTGGCTCTCAGTGTTCTTGTATCCCATCAGTGTTCTCACAGCTCGGAATGGGCCATGGTTCAACCCATGGGACTTTTTTGTCCTGAAAAAAGAAACAAGGACCAGGGGTCACAAATGGAGATTAGATAAAGGGGCATTCAGACAGAAAATAGGAGGCACTTTTTAACACAGAGAATTGTGAGGGTCTGGAACCAACTCCCCAGTAATGTTGTTGAAGCTGACACCCTGGGATCCTTCAAGAAGCTGCTTGATGAGATTCTGAATAAGCTACTAACAACCAAACAAGCAAGATGGGCTGAATGGCCTCCTCTCATTTGTAAACTTTCTTATGTTCTTATGTTCTTGTATCCCAGCATGCTGTGTGGTTCCAGTTGTAAGCAGCACTGCTTTCTTAATAATAACTGTGCTTATTTCTAGCAGGCCAACATAAATCTGGTGAGAGTTGTGTGTTGTGTTTTTCTGTTCCATTCTACCCTGAGCCTCAGCCCTGTTCAAAGCCTCAAGATCTCTTGAGGTATCTGTGTTCATTCTGCATCTGTCAAAAATAGTGACATCCAGTTTGCATATTTCTAATTCTAAGTTTGTTGTAACTAGTAAACAAAGCAAGTCAAAGATTTCTGAACTTGTTATTGTCTGTGTAGGATATCGATGGTTCAGTACTGCATAGAGAATATATCAGGTCTGTAACAGCTTGTGCAAGTGAGAGCACGTACAGTGACTGGAGCTGAAGAGCATAAGGGCTGGGTTTCTGCAGAGGCTCTGTCTGAGATTTGGGTTTGTGTTGACTCTGTGTAAGAGCCGCTGCGCTGTAATAAAATATTAGTAAATATAGCCCAATAGTGGACCACTTGGGGGTCCATTAAATTACTTTTGTGATAATCGGCTTTATTGTGTTTAATTTCAGTCATATTCGCATCCCTGGGGTCAAGCTGCAATCAGGCTTTTTTTTCAGTACATGGCAAAGGAAATCAAAATTCATTATCCTCTTTTGAAATATCAATACAGTTTAGTGTCAAAGAAATAATTGTTTTGTAAACATTTAGGTGACAATGGATCTCTAGCCTAATGCGAACAGCCCCCCTGTGCCACTAATGGATTCTGAGCTGAGAACACACATCATATATATCATCTCTGCTGGCGAAAACATGTTTGCACTGAAAATGGTTACCTGTATGCAACAAAATACCAGTGTAAAATCTGAAAACCTATTGTAATTGATTCATTGAAATGTGGTAGCTACTAGGATTGTATAGTCAAAATTAAAAACTGAAATATGAGATACAGCTCCACAGTGAAGTCAACACACTGTCAACATCCCGGTCTGTATGCACGGGATGCCACCTCCACAGTGAAGTCAACACACTGTCAACATCCTGGTCTGCATGCACGGGATGCCACCTCCACAGTCAAGTCAACACACTGTCAACATCCCGGTGCCACCTTGTCACAAAGACGGCCGGAGTGGGTGACGTCAGACCAGAGCCAGGAAATAAATAACAGAGATGGTGTTTTGGTGAAGCTGAGCGCGTGATCGCGCTCAGCATTTAATAATTAAACAGAACAGAAAATAAAAGGTTTGAACACAAAACACAGGACACGGCACTTACGCCAAAACAAGAGAGATAAACAAAACGAACTAACACTTAACAAACGGAGCACGGAGACAAACAAACACGGTGAGTAAAAACACTTATTCTTCTTCTTATTATATTTTATTTTAACCTCCTCTCCACACCCGTTCTCCACTCTCGAACACCCAACAACCCCGAGTGAGTGAAACGTGCATCTATATATACTGTTGTGCTGGGATTCAATTACTAATTAATTATTCACTTGAATCCCAGCACGTGAATTAATTACATGCAACCTCGTGCTCACATATTAAATACTTTAAATGCACGTGAAGTGATGTGCCCTCCTCGTGCCTAAATACAATTATACATTTTTAAACACACGTGAAACACAGACCCGCTTATATCCCGTGTACCAATGACTATACACCAACATTTACACACAACACGAAACATATACACATAAACTACGCACAAGGGCGTGGCCACATTGCCACACACCTCCACAGTGAAGTCAACACACTGTCAACATCAAGGTCTGTATGCACGGGATGCCACCTCCACAGTGACGTCAACACACTGTCAACATCCTGGTCTGTATGCACGGGATGCCACCTCCACAGTGAAGTCAACTCTTTTATCTAAATAAAAAGCATGCGCTGTGTAACTGTCTCTGAAATGAAAATAATTTCATGTTGCAACAAAGCTGGAAACTATATTGATCATTTGAAAAAAGGAGTAATGCAGTGTGGCAATGTGCCCCGCCCCTGTGTGCATTTCTGTGTTGTATGTTGCATGTGGTGTGTTAATGTTGGTGTATAGAGATGGCTGCACGGGATATAAATGGGTGTGTGCAGCACGAGTTATTTAAAATGTATAATTGTATTTAGGCACGAGGCACATCACTTCACGTGCATTTAAAGTATTTAATATGTGAGCACGAGGTTGAACATAATTAATTCACGTGCTGGGATTCAAGTGAATAATTAATTAGTAATTGAATCCCGGCACAACAGTATATATAGATGCACGTTTTACTCACTCGGGGTTGTGTGTTCGTGAGTGGAGAACGGGTGAGAGAGGAGATATTTAACAATTGCTAATAAGTGTACTTGTTTGTGTCTGGTTTCACTCATTTGTCTGTCTGTTTATTGTCTGTTCGTTTTGGCTACTGTGCCGTTTCTATTTTACAAAGTGTTTTTTTGTTTGTTAAAACCTTTTATTTTCCCATAATTAATCCCATAATTAATCCCGTAATTAATCCCATAATTAATCCCGTAATTAATCCCGTAATTAATCCCGTAATTAATCCTGTAATTAACCGCGCAGCAGCGCTTTCATTCACGATTTCACTCGTAGTGCTGTGTGTTCATTTCCTGGTTCTGACGACACCACTCAGCCAGACTGTCACATATGGTGTCAGGAACGGGTTGACAGCGGCCCCAAGTGTCAGACCAGGGAAAGTGCTTTTTGTTGAGGTGTCCTTTTGGGGGGAAAAAAAGGATAACATATTGTTTTGGGGAAAAGAAAATAAGGAAATGGAAGGCTGGAGAGACGGCTGCTGGGACCTGGAGGACCTCCTCGGGGACCTTGAGGACCAAGGCTGGTGCCTTGCCTGTGGGGTCTATGGACACACGGTGGCGTTCTGCCCCTTCCAAAGTGAGGAGGAGGAACCGCAGAGATCCAAAGCCCGAGAGGCAGCTGTTCCCATTTCCAACAGCAGAGAGAAAATGCCTGCTGTCCCCATCTCCACCAGCAGAGGGAAAATGCTTGCTGTCCCCATCTCCACCAGCAGAGGGAAAATGCCTGCTGTCCCTATCTCCACCAGCAGAGGGTGAATGCCTGTTGGTATCACTTCCCCCACCGTCACCATCACGAGGAGAGGAACCGGAGCTGCCTCTGCATCCGCCATCACCACCAGCAGAGGGAGCATGCCTGCTGTCCCCATCACAACCAGCAGAGGAAGAATGCCTGCTGTCCCCATCACAACCAGCAGAGGAAGAATGTCTGCTGGTTTCCCCATCAGAACCAGCAGAGGATGAATGCCTGCTGGTTTCCCCTTCCGAGACAGAGGGAGAACTGCACCTGTCCCCTGCAAGTGAGGTAGAGCTGCACCAGTCCCCTGCAAGTGAGGTAGAGCTGCACCAGTCCCCTGCAGGTGAGGTAGAGCCACACCAGTCCCCTGCAAGTAAGGTAGAGCCACACCAGTCCCCTGCAAGTGAGGTAGAGCCACACCAGTCCCCTGCAAGAGAGGGAAAGTCGTACCAGTCCCCTGCAAGAGCAGGAGACTACACGCTGCTCCCACCTCCATTGCCAGGAGACTACACGCTCCTCCCACCTCCGTCGCCAGGAGACTACACACTGCTTCCACCTCCGTCGCCAGGAGACTACACACTGCTTCCACCTCCACCACCAGGAGCAGAGCAGCAGGAGCTGCCTCTGCCTCCACCACCTCAACCGCTTCCAGCAGGAGGAGAGCAGCAGGAGCTGCCTCTGCCTCCGCCACCTCCAGGAACAGAGCAGCAGGAGCTGCCTCTGCCTCCACCGCAAGGAGCAGAGCAGCAGGAGCTGCCTCTGCTGCCGCTACCTCCACCAGCAGAGGGTGAATACCTGCTGGTTCTACCTTCATTGTCGTGGGAGGACGGCTTGCCCCTCCCACCTCCACCAGCAGAGGGTGAATACCTGCTGGTTCTGCCTTCACCTCTGTGGGAAGATTGCTTGCCGCTCCCACTTCCACCACCAGAGGAGCTGCAGCTGAGTTTCACACCGCCCACGGATGCCTGCCTCGCTTCACCTGGGGCTGCCTGGTACTCCGCATCGCCTGGGGCTCCGCGTCGCCTGGGGCTGCCTGGTGCTCCGCGTCGCCTGGGGCTGCCTGGTGCTCCGCGTCGCCTGGGGCTGCCTGGTGCTCCGCGTCGCCTGGGGCTGCCTGGTGCTCCGCGTCGCCTGGGGCTGCCTGGTGCTCCGCGTCGCCTGGGGCTGCCTGGTGCTCCGCGTCGCCTGGGGCTGCCTGGTGCTCCGCGTCGCCTGGGGCTGCCTGGTGCTCCGCGTCGCCTGGGGCTGCCTGTTGCTCCGCGTCGCCTGGGGCTGCCTGTTGCTCCGCATCGCCTGGGGCTGCTTGGTGCTCCACATGCAGGCGGGAAGTACTGTGGCGGAACCCCACCAAGGGAGCTGCCGGCCATGAAGAAGGGGAGGAGGTCCGGAGACCACCAACCCCAGCAGCAGTTTCGCTGCCGGAGATCGTGGGGGAGGTCAGGAGACCTGCTCCCACTGCAGCACTTGCGCTGCAGGAGATACTGTGGCGGAGCCCGGAAGAGGGAGCTGCCGGCTCTGAAGAAGGGGAGGTCAGGAGACCACCCCCAAGCAGCCTTTCCGCTGCCAGGACTACCCTGGCTGGAGGAGCCAGACTGGGGACTATTAATGTCTCTGCTGACAGCATTTCCGCTGTCAGCTGGGAAGCTGCCGGAATTGCCACCAGCAGCAGAAGAGTGGCAGCCAAACTCACATGCAGGCATATCTCTGTCATGAAAATAGGTTGTCAAAAAGCACTAGATAGTTCTTTATTATTTTAATGTGTGTATGGATAGTTCATTATTATTTTAACATGTGCATGGATAGTTCATTATTATTTTAATGTGTGGATAGTTCATTATTATTTTAATGTGTGGATAGTTCATTATTATTTTAACATGTGTGGATAGTTCATTATTATTTTAATGTGTGGATAGTTCATTATTATTTTAATGTGTGGATAGTTCATTATTATTTTAATGTGTGTGGATAGTTCATTATTATTTTAATGTGAGAATAGTTCATTATTATTTTAATGTGCGTGGATAGTTCATTATTATTTTAATGTGTGTGGATAGTTCATTATTATTTTAATGTGTGTGGATAGTTCATTATTATTTTAACATGGGTAGATAGTTCATTATTATTTTAATGTGAGAATAGTTCATTATTATTTTAATGTGTGGATAGTTCATTATTATTTTAATGTGCGTGGATAGTTCATTATTATTTTAATGTGTGGATAGTTCATTATTATTTTAATGTGTGGATAGTTCATTATTATTTTAATGTGCGTGGATAGTTCTTTATTATTTTAATGTGTGTGGGTAGTTCATTATTTTTTAATGTGTGTGGATAGTTCATTATTATTTTAACATGGGTAGATAGTTCATTATTATTTTAATGTGAGAATAGTTCATTATTATTTTAATGTGAGAATAGTTCATTATTATTTTAATGTGTGTGGATAGTTCTTTATTATTTTAATGTGTGTGGGTAGTTCATTATTTTTTAATGTGTGTGGATAGTTCATTATTATTTTAATGTGTGTGGGTAGTTCATTATTATTTTAATGTGTGGATAGTTCATTATTATTTTAATGTGCGTGGATAGTTCATTATTATTTTAATGTGCGTGGTTAGTTCTTTATTATTTTAATGTGTGTGGGTAGTTCATTATTTTTTAATGTGTGTGGATAGTTCATTATTATTTTAATGTGTGGATAGTTCATTATTATTTTAATGTGTGGATAGTTCATTATTATTTTAATGTGCGTGGATAGTTCATTATTTTTTAATGTGTGTGGGTAGTTCATTATTATTTTAATGTGCGTGGGTAGTTCATTATTATTTTAATGTGCGTGGATAGTTCATTATTATTTTAATGTGCGTGGATAGTTCATTATTATTTTAATGTGCGTGGATAGTTCATTATTATTTTAATGTGTGTGGATAGTTCTTTATTATTTTAATGTGTGTGGATAGTTCATTATTATTTTAATGTGTGGATAGTTCATTATTATTTTAATGTGTGTGGATAGTTCATTATTATTTTAATGTGTGGATAGTTCATTATTATTTTAATGTGCATGGATAGTTCATTATTATTTTAATGTGAGAATAGTTCATTATTATTTTAATGTGCGTGGATAGTTCATTATTATTTTAATGTGCATGGATAGTTCATTATTATTTTAATGTGCGTGGATAGTTCATTATTATTTTAATGTGCATGGATAGTTCATTATTATTTTAATGTGCGTGGATAGTTCATTATTATTTTAATGTGCGTGGATAGTTCATTATTATTTTAATGTCTGTGGATAGTTCATTATTATTTTAATGTGCGTGGATAGTTCATTATTATTTTAATGTGTGTGGATAGTTCATTATTATTTTAATGTCTGTGGATAGTTCATTATTATTTTAATGTGTGGATAGTTCATTATTATTTTAATGTTTGTGGTTAGTTCATTATTATTTTAATGTCTGTGGATGGTTCATTATTATTTTAACGTGGGTGGATAGTTCATTATTATTTTAATGTTTGTGGTTAGTTCATTATTATTTTAATGTCTGTGGATGGTTCATTATTATTTTAACGTGGGTGGATAGTCCCTGTTTCGAGGCCCAGCTGATTTTATTAAGTGACTGGTAAGAATGTTTGGGACATTCCTTTATCCTGTTGAAAAAGAGGAACTGGATCAAATACAAAACTGTATCCAGCAGGTATATTACAAAGTGCACAGGGTTACTGCAATCATCTGACTTTCTAATTTTACAGTAAAGCATTCAATAGTTTAATTTTTTTCTTGACCGAGCTTCAGCCAGCACTGCTGTAGAGTAAATCACGTGAACATGCATGGCCAGCTGAAAACCAGCAAGCTGGCCTCCCTGATCAGAGACCAGCGCTGGGCGTTTCTGGAAATTAACTATCACTGCTGCTGTCACATTGGAGATGGGATTCTTTAAATACTACAGTATGTGTTTCCAATGAACTGAGAGCAAACAATGGAGAAAAAAAACGGAATCCGTCTGAAGGGTAGTAAAGGTTCAACGGTGTTTGAAATGTTATAGTTAATTGCTGTGTTTCAGGAGAATGGTATCGTTCTTTCTTATAATGGTAATTCCTATAACTGGATTTTGAGTAATGCAGAGCCAGTGTGGAGGATGATGTAAGAACCGTTCTTAATAAGGGTCTGTAGCATGGCTGCTTGTAGGACTCAGAAAGGTGAAGGTCTCAGGGTTAGCTACAGTGCTGTGATAAAAAGCAGTGTCTCAGGGTTAGTTGTGGTACTGTGATACAGAAGCAGTGTCTCAGGGTTAGCTACAGTACTGTGATACAGAAGCAGTGTCTCAGGGTTTGCTACGGTACTGTGATACAGAAGCAGTGTCTCAGGGTTTGCTACGGTACTGTGATACAGAAGCAGTGTCTCAGGGTTAGCTACGGTACTGTGATACAGAAGCAGTGTCTCAGGGTTTGCTACGGTACTGTGATACAGAAGCAGTGTCTCAGGGTTAGCTACTGTACTGTGATACAGAAGCAGTGTCTCAGGGTTTGCTACGGTACTGTGATACAGAAGCAGTGTCTCAGGGTTAGCTACTGTACTGTGATACAGAAGCAGTGTCTCAGGGTTTGCTACGGTACTGTGATACAGAAGCAGTGTCTCAGGGTTAGCTAAGGTACTGTAATTAGTCTTGAAGGGTTTTACTTTCCACAGCCCTGTCCACTTCATTTTTCCACAGCCCTGTCCACTTCATTTTTCCACAGCCCTGTCCACTTCATTTGTGTACTCTTATTATTGTTCACACTAAAGAATTACATTGGTTGTCTAATATAATTGAATGCAGACCTGCTTGATTACTGTGAATGCCTGGCTGCTGTAGTTGGTATAGGATTTAAAAAGACAGCATATGCATTGTCTTTACACAGGTATATTTTAATTATCTAACAAACAGGGAATCTTAATACCACCGCCCTAAAGTTTATAAACTTCACTTGCATAGTGTGCAGTAATGCCGTCGGTCTGCACCCCTTCTGTCTGGAGGTTTCAGTTCAAGGGCCCCTTTACAATGTTCGCTCCACTGAATGGTTACAATAAAAGGCAGAATAATCTCATTAGCAAATGTATTCAACCAACCAGTGATCTCGACTGAGTCGGGGTACTGGGGACTACATTTGCTGAACAAAGCATTTGCATGCCATTTCATATTGGTGCTAACCTTTCAAATATCTTTTCTGCATGCTATGTTGGGAAGCCCCACTCTGACTGGGATACACGGAGCTGGCAGAGTGCACTGAACACATCTCAATCCAGTGGCATATGGAATAGGCTTGGTGAATCAGGTATCCATTGTCAGCAGTCCAAGGGTTAATTATGCAGTGACTGTGGAAATGCACAGCTGGTCCAGGCTTGTCTCCCTCAGTCTGTGGCTCTGACACACTCTCAAATGGGTGCCTTCTTTCCATGATGGTAACTTTTAATGATAATGAATGGAAGTTGCATCAAAAGGTCATTCGAATGATAACAAATAAAAATAATATATGAATTTTGATAAATTGCATATTTTTAAAATATGTTTTTGTATTAGTTATCTGTATAATAGAAAGACAAATGTTACTCCTTGATGTTTTATTGGATTTCGTTCCATTTGTGGCTGTTTGTTTATAAATAAATAATATATGGAGGGTCACAACTTCGGCCCATTACAGCAAAGCTACTTGAATCAATTCCGACCCCATAACCTTAGCTAAAAAAAACTCTAGAATACCACGTACTTTAAAATCTATCAGCTTTCAAAAAACGTGACTATAAAAACTTGGACTCTTAAGGTATGTCTCAAGAGACATGTTAAACTTGTGTTAAACATACTGAAAGTACACTTGTGCTGATTTCCTTTCCTCCAGAGGGCTGGTTTCTGGTGAGAGATGCCATCACTATACACATGGGGCAATATCAATAATATAAAGCCACTGTACACGCAATCACAGGGTCTTCATAAATGTGCAAAGGTTCAAAGTATTTGTATAAATGCAATCTGAAGCATCTATAGGAGGCTAGTTATATACAAATCTGTAGGAGGCTAGAGGTATATACACATCTTGGTGAAAACTGTTACAAATTCACGACAGTCGTGGTGTTAACTGTGGAGTGTGGCAGACAGTCAGGCATGATCACTGCAGAAGGACCCCGAGGACCCCTATAGAAAAGGGAATTCTAGTAAAGTCACGATTGCAACCAGTAATGCAAACAAATCAGTAATTTGAACTGGGTTCCATTGCTACTCGTTTATCTTTAACATAACCCATATTTTAAGATATGACTTCATCCTGAAGGCTGAGAAGCATCATGTACTCCAGACTAAATTACAAATCCTTGTCCATTTTGTGCCTGAGTTCCTTTAAACAAGCCCACATGCGTTTTTGTTTTGTTATGTTTTGTTATTTTTGGGGTGGGGTGTTCAGCAAGCTGGGTTTAATGCTGGAAATAATAAAAACACATTGGCCCCATTGTTTTTCGCATTATGTGAAACATATGTTTTTTGTTTGGATTTTTTTAAAATAAAAGTTAATAATGTTCACATCACAAAATGATTCAAGTCTCTCTGCTGTTTTGAAATCAGGCATGTTCTGTCACAGAGGGCCCAGCTGGGCTTGTTTAATAAACACCTGTCAGTTCAATTATTGATTGGTCCATAAATATTGTTCACCTCATGTCATGGTCTGTTGCCACACTTCAAAGGATGCTGGGATTTTCATTTCCTGTGACACATTCTTGGCACACCGTGTTCCGGAACAATCTTAGTAGAAGGTGGGGATAGTGTTGAGGGGCATGACTCCCATATACTTTAGTCTTTAACAAGTTCCAATGGGAGGTTTTCCTGACCTCTGAAGCTGTGTATGCTTCCCTAAAACTCCTTGAACCAGATTGCTTTGTTATCCCAGATGAGAGGAGCTCCGTTCTGTGCAGCTGCTCCAGCAGTTTTGGGTGCTGTGTCTCAGGCGAGCCATTCAGCTCTTTTGTTGATGCGAGTTGAATCATCCTGGGCAGTTCCAACAAAGACTCGTTTGCTAACATGAGGTACATCTCAGTTATTGAACTTAGACTGGAATGAGTTGCCTTAGGCTATTTAAACAGACTGGATATCAACATTTCCATATGGTTCCAGCATTTGCACAAAACATTTGTATGCACTTCAGCCAGCTTGCCAGATACTAAAAACTGGGGGCTTTATTAACACTAGCATGTGGAATATGAAGAAAAGACTTGACTTGTATAAATGTTGTGGATAAAGGCTTGATTTACAGTAGTGGGGCCTTGGGCAAGGCTTTGAGGACTGCTCAGATCTTGTTAAAAATGTGATTTGTAGTGAATAATTATTTTCAGGTCACACAAGAGTCAATTTTTCAGACCATTTTAGGATGGAAAAACAAACAGTGAATGAGTCATTATGCCTGTATAAACACACAAGGCTCTTTCCCTTTCAGATTCCCTTTGTATTCTTCGCCTGCTCTCACACAACTTTGTCTACAATGCAAACTTTAAACACCGAAGAACCATCCAGAAAAGGGTTACGATATTTTCATCTGAAGGCTCAATTCAGAACGGGGTTCCTATGATGTGGTTCATTTCCAGTATATTCTTTTCAAGACTCACTTTTGCTCAATAATAGTATTGTCCTGGATCAGAGGGTCACAGCAAGGCCACCGCACAAGCTGACCTGCTACACTTAATTTAGGGGTGTCCAACCTTTTCATGGGCATGAGCTACTTTTCCATTTCAGACTAAGACGAGAGCCACAACAAGAGATTTCTCTGTGAGGCTTGTACCATATTTAGAATGTAAAATAATAACACACACAACAGGGTAGTGAGGGAAACAGCGCGACCTGGTGGACACTAAGGACAGTATGCGTACTATGCAGCCAGCTCAGGCACTTTCAACACATTTTCAGCTCTCGTTGTATAGTTTATATTTTATTTGTTTTTCACTAAGCACCCTGCTAAAACAAATAGCCCCACATCCCCTTTCTGTACTGCCATATACAGTCAATAGTGAACTCTGCATATTATAGTAGCAGCTGACTGTATGTGGGGGTCAGACAGACACCAAACCGAGTGTTTCTTGTGCGGCACAATGCAAGTCAACAGCAGTACAGCACCCACACTCTCACTCACACAACCGGCAAACAACCACTCTCTCACCACTCAGCACAACACAGGCAGAAATGGTGACAGAAAAATGAAGAGCTATATAATAATAATAATAATAATAATAATAATAATAATAATAATTATTATTATTATATTTAATATAGTGCCTTTCACAATAACAATTGCCGCAAAGTTACACATGAATAAAAACATTGCCAAATATTAATAAAAGAATGCAAAAAAAGCAATAAAAACAAGAAACACATAGAACAGTAAAACAAGCAGAGAATAAAAGGAGCATCATTTTAGCATAAAAACACTACATTATAAAAGTGTGTTTTTAATCTTGTTTTAAAAGCAGTGACACTTGGTGCTTCCCTTACAGAGCTAGGCAGATCATTCCAGAGTTTTGGGGCCCTATAGCTGAATGCTCTACCACCTGTGTTTTTAAATTTGTGGGAATATATGTATGACAGAGATCGAAAGATTCTTGGTGTTAGATCTCCCTCCTGACCTGCCAGGCAGCTGCATAAAGGGAACAGAATACCCTGCACTAAATAGCACGACAGTTTATTCCCAGGGTTAGGTGGAAGTCAGCCATCTAGAAAGGGGGCAAAGCTACGGTATACGAACTCAATAACCCCGAAGGGAAATGGTGTGGCATCCGTGGATTGGGGGAGCGGATGCGCTCGTTGAACAAGGGGTCATTGGTGACTTTATAAAAAAGGGGGCGTAGCGATATGATCTGTTCCTTTGTGAATGGTTATATTAAAGGACCCGAAGGGGAACCTGTATTGTGAAACGTGACTGTTTTGTTTGGTTTTGTTTGTCGTTAATAATACTGATCTGGAGCGGTCTGGAGCGGTCGCCAAAGGCCAGCATTAAACCCGGATCAACAACACTGCACTTTTGTTGAACTGTATTCACCACGAGCATTAGAGCACGCACTGTGGACTGGTGTTTATGTGTTGTGTATGTGTTACGTGTGGGTGAACTGTAACCGGGACTGTTATTATTTTGGGGTAAACCCGCGGATTATAAATAAGCAATACACGCTGCTGTATTGCTTCATTACCATTGTTATTATTTACTGTTGTTTTGCCATCAGGCCATTGGATTTAAAAAACCATTAAACAACATTGCACTTGGATTATAATTGTCTGTCTGTTTATTGATCACCTGCACACTGCTAACCACTTTGCCACACGTGGTGTCAGAGTGGGATGGAACACGCATCACTTGCAGCGCTGCTGGAGGCACTGGAGAGCAGACAGGAGGCTGCGGAAAGACAGGGAGAGGAGCGGTACACGGCATTGGTTGAGAGGGTCGGTCTGGCGATCCAGACCATGGTACCAACGACACCCGTGATGATGGGCCCAAAGGCATGGAGGATGACCCCAAGGCTTACCTGGTCGCTTTTGAGCGGCTGGCTACCACCACATCATGGCCCAGAATGCACTGGGCGAGCCAGCTGGGATCCTGCCTGATTGGGGAGGCTCAGGCAGCTTACCAGGCCATGACGGTCACCGAAGCCACAAACTACGACCTGGTAAATCGAGCCATCCTACGCTGCCTCAACATCATGGGGGGAAGCGCACAGGGCACAATTCCGGGAGTATCGAAGATCTCCAGATACATGGCCCAGGATGGTTGCGCAGCAGTTGTGTGACCACATGCTGCACTGGCTAAGCCCCAAATGGTTGAAGCCATAGCAGTGGAGCAATTCTGCCATGTGGTCGGCGCCAAAACACAGGTGTGGGCTCCCTGGTCTCAGCCAACACCAGCATGCTCACAGCTCCCGTCCACCGGAGTAGTTGTACACCACCTCCTCTCTCTGCACCACAAACAACACCGGGACCAAGACCTCCTAGATCTCTGGCCCCAATGGGCAACCTTGCCTCCTCTTCATGGAGGTCAAGGTTGGCCCCCAGTGGGGTTAGAGCTGCTGCCCCGGCCCCGTTCCATACCAGAAACGGGACAGACAAATAACCAATTTTCCCTCCTTCCCTCCTATCTGTTTTAGATGTAACCAGGCCAGGTCATGGCCATCGGCAATGGAGTGTGACGTGGCGACGTGCAATTGGGCTTCTGAAGTGGGTAAGCGTGGGGAAAATGGTCAGGAGAGGCCTTGTGTTGTTAATGCAGTTTTGGGTAAAGTGAAAACCCACGCATTAGTTCTTAAAGCAGGTCTCTTGGGCAGTGGGTCATGGCAGCCACGAGGCCAGGTGGAGATCTACTGCGTCCATGGAGGGAGATACGGCGACATATCCCACCCTAAAAGTATATTTATCGGTAGGACCGATAAAACGCCACCTAGTAGTTGTGGTGGCGGAAAGGCTACCACACCCAATAATTCTGGGTCGAGACTGGCCAAATTAAAGAATTGGTCAAATTAATGGCAGTCTCGACCGCACACGCGGGTCTAAAAATCAAGTGTCCTCAGAGTTAGAAGCGGGGGACGTCTAGTAACCTCCCAGAGGTGAATTATCAAGAAAAGGCGATAAATTCAAAATGAAATGCGATGTTGTGGCCAGAAGGTGCTTTTGTGCATGATTTGTAAAGAGTGAACTGCGTGTAAATAACTAACTTCATTGTACCTTCCTTTTCAAAAATCAAGAATAATGTTGAGTTCAGTGACAGGGCTTCAGATTGATTGACACTTTGGTATGAAAACAATTTGACAGAGTCAGAATACAGCAGATGCTGATGCTTTGACGTGACGCGCTTGGTGTGAAAAGACCTTCACCGAAAACAAGAATTTCAGAGTATATAAAAAGTGAAAACACCGGAAAAAAAAACAATTTACATAAACTAGAAAATAAGCTAAAAATAAGCACTGCAAAATGAAATTAATAAAAACCGAAAAACAGAAGCCCTGATTTCCATTACATGAGAGTAGATGTTAAAACTTCATGCTGATTTGAACTTGGCTCTCGCCAAGATAAGCACCAACTAAGACGTAGCTTCACAGTAAACTAATGTGATCCATATGTGTCTCCATCCATTTGCGCTTCCTTCCATATGATGATGTAGATATCCTTCTGTCTGGTGTTGATGGCTGAAGTGTAATGCTGGCTCCAGGGATCAGCTTATTTTGCCTCCCTAAGCGCATCAGCACACTAGCGGCTGTTATGCTGGCTCGAGGATCAACCATAGTGCGGTCTCCCCAGCACATCAGCATGACAACTGTCTGGATTGAGCTAAGTAGGGTACATCTCTGGGGTCTTCAAGTGGGCACCTTCCATCCTCGGTGTTTCGATCGACTAGCCCATGACACCTCAAGAGGGCTTGGCGGTGATTCTGGCGTCCCAGCATCACCCCCTCCGTCCCCACTCAACTCAGCCCAGCTTACTTACCTGTACATCAGCCTTTCTTTCTTTCTATTGTGCTTGAGATCCCCAGCCAGAATCTTTCCGTCTCAACCACAGCCAGTTGCTGCTCCTCTCTGCTGCTTCAGATAAGTTCTTCACTGTGCGACGCAACTCTTGGCCATTGAATCCGACATCTCTGAGAAACCGGGTTGTAGAGTGTGCCACAAATCCTCGACATCCCACTTCCACTGGGTAAACCCAGACTCTCCATCCTTGCTGTTCCGCTTCAGTGGCTAGTTGAGCATACCGCAATTTCTTCCTCTCATACGCCTCATCTACAGCATCCTCCCATAGCACTGTTAACTCTACCAGGTGAACAAGGCGTGCTGATCCAGACCACAAGACAATATCTGGTCGAAGGTTTGTGGTGGCAATCTCAGGTGGAAAAATAAGCCTTTGACCAACATCTGCCAGCATTTTCCAGTCTCTAGCAGCTTCCAGTTGTCCTGGGCGAGGATTGGTTTTAACACCTTTTCTTGGTGGTTGCTCTCCTGGGCGGAGGAATGTTGTCATTTGTGTGCAATGTTTTGATGGAACAGGTGGCAACTTATTGGTCATGTTACGCTTGTCTTCCAATGCTAAGGCCAAACATCGCAGCACCTGGTCATGGCGCCAAGTAAACCGTCCTTGGCTAAGAGCCACCTTACATCCTGTCAAAATGTGCCTTAATGTTGCAGGTGATGAACACAAAGGACATGAGGGATCCTCTCCTACCCAGAGGTTTAGGTTCTGTGGTGATGGGAGAACATCATATGTTGACCTTATAAGGAAACTGATCCTGCTCTGTTCCATTGACCATAGGTCTTGCCAGCCAATCTTGCGTTGTTCCACACTCTCCCATCTCATCCATTCTCCCTGCTTGCCCTGGGAAATGGCCTTTATACACCTCATCCTCTCCTCCTGCTTTTGCACCTCGTTGACTACAAGCTTCCTCCGTTGCTGGGGCTGCCTTGTGCCATGTAGGAGGAGCTAAACTGAGACCAAGACCCCTCTTCCATGCTGAACTTGCCCCTTGATATCACCAATTCGAAGGGCAGCCTTTGCATCCTCCACAGCTTTCTTTGCCACCCACTTTCTTCCAGTTTTCAACACAGGTGCTGCCTTCCTTACGCATTTGTCGCGTGACCCTACTAATGTCATTTCCAGTCGGACCTTGGCGCATTAAACTCCTCGGTTAGAGCGGAGACAGGTAGCTGCAGTATTCCTTTACCATAAAGTCCCACTCTGCTGAGGCAGCGTGGAACTCCCAACCATTTCCTGATGTATGAACTGATTAAAGCTTCCAGCTTCTCTACTGTTGTCAAAGAAACCTCGTACACAGTCAGTGGCCACAGCAACCTTGGCAGTAGGCCAAACTGAAAGCACCAGAGTTTTAGTTTGCCTGGTAAAGCACTGCTGTCTATGCTCTTCAACCCTTCCACAGCTTGTTGTCCAACTTCTCCCACACGAACTGTGTCCTTTAGATCCCCGTCGTACCATCTCCCAAGGCTCTTCACTGGCTTCTCAGACACTGTTGGTATTGCCTCACCATTAATGAAGAACGTTTTACCTACTACTTTACCTTTAATTATAGAGATGCTCCTTGATTTAGTGGGCTTGAATTGCATTCGTGCCCTATTTATAACACTGTGGTCCGTAGTCATAAAAAATGGCAGTAATTTCCGACGAGTAAAAAAAAATACCGGGCAGTATTTAAAACGTGATTTATAAAACTAGGGGCTGGTTATTTTACCGGCCGGTAAAGGTTTTTAGATGTGATTTTCCGTCACGGATAGTTACCGAGATATTTTAGGTAATTAATTGTCAGAGGTATACAAATGAGCCCATCCCCTACTTAAGATGTCAGTGGCATGCACCGTCTGTTACAACGTCACGCTCTGGCTACGGAACATGTCTGGAGACAGGCAGGTTGTCCGAAATATCGAGATGTCAGTTTAAATAATAATAATTGCACACGCAGGTGCTGGACGCAACTGAGCGGTTTTGGTTGAGAAAAAGGATCCTCTCACGTAGCGCACGTTTCCGTTGCAGTACACAAGAAAGTATACAAGGCACTAGAGCATCAGCAAGCACCCTTTATTTTTCTCATAATATTATGTTTAAAACTTTCGTTTGAATGACAAATGGCACAGAAAGACAGCACCACACACTTCATTAAAATAGAAGTACTTGTTTAATGGCAGAAAAATCGCCTATGCTTTTATTTGTTACTGTATTCCCTCCGTTTGCAAATACCTGCACAATCCATTCAAATACAATCCAGACAATTACATCTCAGATCGGTTTTTCATCCAGTACACATTACCATACAAAAAGCTTCTTTAAACTAAAAGAAATCAATACAGCTAGATTGAGAAATCACACAATACTACTCGGGTTCATAGCGAAATTGGATTAGAAAACGCTACATATTTCTTGAAATGTATTTGTAGTTACAGCTTCTTGAACTAACAATCCTGTTTGACACAAATCTGTATTTTTCAATATACAGCTCTGGCCAAAAGTTTTGCATCACCTGGAATTTTAGCATTGAGACAATTAATAAAAATCCTTATGAACATAATTCACATCTTCTGTTTAACATCATGTAATCAAAGAAACTACAAAATGATATTGCAAAAGTCTACTTGAAGCCATAATAGTAGTACAGTATTTCATGTTAGATTTCAAAATGTCACATTGTTCAATTGGTCAGTTTTTCATTAAGTATATGGAAAACTACAAAGCGTTATGTAATTCAGTATGTTAACGTAACATTATTCAGGTGGTTTCATTCGACTTTATGAAGCAAAATTAGTTCATTCTATAGGGTGATGCAAAACATTTGGGCATAGCTGTAAATTGAGAGGAACGGTAGTTCTTCGCGCCAAGTTATCAGCTAAGCACGAGAACTGCCAGACTCTGTATACAGCGCGGATAGTTTACGTGTTTTCTGGGTATTGGTGCAGCAAAAGTAAATCAGCCTAAAGTACCATTTCACTTTTAATTTGTAGATCCCAACACTCTTAGGTGAAATGTAGAAAAAAAAGTCAATACCTG
>CM060251.1:87161100-87274389 GCA_030684275.1 Acipenser oxyrinchus oxyrinchus | reverse complement strand
TGTCACAAAGGCGGCCGGAGTGGATGATGACGTCAGACCAGAGACTGGGAGCAACACAGAGCAGACAGAGACTTGGGGTTTTGGTGAAGCTGGCGTGATCGCTCAGCATTTAATAATTAACAGGACAGAAAATAAAAGGTTTAAAGACAAAAACACAGGACACGGCACTTGCGCCAAAATAAATAGACAAACAAAACGAACTCACACTTAACAAGCGGTGCACGGAGACAAACAAACACGGTGAGTAAAACACAAGCGTTTCTTTTCTTATATTTATCCTCTCTCTCTCACCCGTTCTCCACTCACGAACACCCAACCCGAGTGAGTGAATCGTGCATCTATATATACTGTTGTGCTGGGATTCAATTACTAATTAATTATTTACTTGAATCCCAGCACGTGAATTAATTAAGTGCAACCTCGTGCCTAACTACAATTATACATTTTTAAACACCGTGAAACACAGACCGCTTATATCCCGTGTACCAATCGCTATACACCAACATTAACACATGCAACATGCAACATATAACACACACATGCACACAGGGGCGGGGCACATTGCCACATATACCCCCTTGTGCGCAGCACACATGGCCTCAACGGCCACCTCCCCTAAAACCCAGCAGTCCAGGACAAAGTCTCGGGCTGGGAAGGGAGGCTTCAGTGGGCCCATGGCTGGCAATGTTGCCAGTAGCCAGGCTGCTACTGGCCATGCTGTCAGCAGGCGTGCAGACAGCTCCCAGACTGACTCCCTCAGCCGGGCAGTCCTGGCAGCGAAAGGCTGCTTGGGTGGTCTCCTGACCTCCCCTTCTCCGGCAGCGAAACTGCTGCTGGGGTTGGTGGTCTCGGACCTCCTCCCCCTTCTTCAAAGCCGGCAGCTCCCCTTGCGGGGGCTCCGGCCACAGTACTCCGGCAGCAAAACTGCTGCAGTGGGAGCAGGTCTCCGGACCCCCCACGATCTCCGGCAGCGAAACTGCTGCAGTGGGAGCAGGTCTCCTGACCTCCCCACGATCTCCGGCAGCGAAACTGCTGCAGTGGGAGCAGGTCTCCTGACCTCCCCACCTTCTTCGTGGCCGGCAGCTCCCCTTGGTGGGGTTCGGCCACAGTACCTCCTGCTGCGATGCGGGCGGCTGGCAACCCCAGGCGTGCGGGCGGCTGGCAACCCCAGGCGATCGGGCGGCTGGCAACCCCAGGCGATCGCGGGCGGCTGGCAACCCCAGGCGATGCGGGCGGCTGGCAACCCCAAGCGTCGCGGGCGGCTGGCAACCCCAAGCGTGCGGGCGGCTGGCAGCCCCAGGCGATGCAGAGCGACAGGCAGCCCCAGGCGTGCGGAGCGACAGGCAGCCCCAGGCGTCGCGGAGAGACAGGCAGCCCCAGGCGTGCGGGCGACAGGCAGCCCCAGGCGTCGCGGGCGACAGGCAGCCCAGGCGATGCCAGACAGGCATCCTTGGGCAAGCAGGCAAGCATCCT
The DNA here is from genome assembly GCA_030684275.1 of Acipenser oxyrinchus oxyrinchus. NCBI lineage: Eukaryota > Metazoa > Chordata > Actinopteri > Acipenseriformes > Acipenseridae > Acipenser > Acipenser oxyrinchus. The sequence continues at coordinate 87,272,916 of CM060251.1, read as the reverse complement.
TGGGCGGCGTGGCAGGCATCCATGGGCGGCGAGGCAGGCATCCTTGGGCGGCGAGGCAGGCATCCTTGGGCGGCGAGGCAGGCATTCAGGACAAGCTGGGGTGCGGGTGTTGGCCCTCTTCTCGGCCTCTGCGGCGGGCTGTTCTTCCCGTGCCTCCCTCAGCAGCCTATGCAAGGGCTGCTGAGGACTGCCAGCATCTAGTCCTGGTCCTTCTGGTGAAGGGAGAGGCAGCTCCTGCTCCTCTCCCCTGATGGTGATGGAGACAGAGACAGCTCCTGCTGCTCTGCTCCTGGCGGTGGAGGTGGGAGCAGCGAGTAGTCTCCTGGCGACGAAGGTGGGAGCAGCGTGTAGTCTCCTGGCGATGGAGGTGGGAGCAGCGTGTAGTCTTCTGGCGACGGAGGTGGGAGCAGCGTGTAGTCTCCCCCTTTTGCAGGGGACTGGTGCTGCTCTGCCTCTCTTGCAGGGGACTGGTGCAGCTCTGTCTTTCTTGCAGGGGACTGGTGCGGCTCTGCCTCTGAAGGGGAAACCAGCAGGCATTCTTCCTCTGCTGGTGGAGATGGGGACAGCAGGCATTTTCCCTCTGCTGGTGGACATGGGGACAGCAGGCATTCTTCATCTGCTGGTGGTGGTGGAACCAGCAGGCATTCTCCCTCTGCTGGCAGCTTGGGTCCTAGGGCTGTGGAAGCCCGACTTCCCTTTCTTTGGGCTGTGGGCGCACCGACTCCTCCCTTTTGGGCTGTGGGCGCACCGACTCCTCCCTTTGGGCTGTGGGCGCACCGACTCCTCCCTTTTGGGCTGTGGGCGCACCGACTCCTCCCTTGTGGGCTGTGGATGCACCGACTCCTCCCTTTTGGGCTGTGGACGTTCGGGCTCCTCCCACTCAGGCGTGGGACGTTCGGGCTCCTCCCACTCAGGCGTGGGACGTTCGGGCTCCTCCCACTCAGGCGTAGGACGTTCGGGCTCCTCCCACTCCAGGCGTGGGGCGCTCAGGCTCCTCCCGCTTGGGCTGTAGGCGCTCAGGCTCCTCCCGCTTGGGCTGTGGGCGCTCAGGCTCCTCCCGCTTGGGCTGTGGAGGTGGCGGAGGCAGAGGCAGCTCCTGCTGCTTTTCTCCTTGTGATGGTGGGGAAGTGATACCAGCAGGCATTCATCCTCTGCTGGTGGGGAAGTGTTACCAGCAGGCATTCTTCCTCTGCTGGTGGTGATGGTGGAGGCAGCAGGCATTCTTGCTCTGCTGGTGAAGGTGGGAACAGCTGCCGCTCAGGCTTTGGATTCCGCGGTCCCCGTCTGGGGCTGGGCCTTCGCGGTCCCCCGTCTGGGCGCTAGTTCCTCCTCTTCATACTGCGTGGGGCATATGGCTAACGTGTGCCCATAAGCCCCACAGCCAGGGCATACCTCTGCCCGAGGTTCTTTAAAAAACCTCCCAGCCATCATCCCCGACCTCCTCCTGCTGTTGCTGCTGGTGCTTTCCTTTCCTCCTCTTCCTACTCCTCCTCCCTACCTTCCTCTCCTGGGCGGTTCCACCCCTATTGCAGGGGATTGGTGCGGCGCTCCCTCTAGCTTCGGAGGCGAACCCAGCAATGGCTCCTCTCCCGGTATTGGAAGCTCGTGCTCCCCAGTCTGGGCACTGGCGAGCTGGCATAGGGGCATCCCGACCAGTCGTGTCCCCTTCCTCACATCGCCCGCACCAGCTCGGTGGCACCTCGGAGCAGTCCCTCCAGTGGTGATCCACCTCCCGCACCAGGTGCACCAGGGGAACAGGTTCTCTGGCTCCTCTGGCCGCTGTTGCAGTTGTTGTTGGGGCGGCGGGGCAGCAGTCTACCTCCCCTGCTGGTGGTGTAGACTGAGGCGACCCTGCTCCTCCCTCTCCTGATGGACAGGGCAGCGGGCCACATAGTGCTCACCTCCGCAGATGGGGCATAGTTGGGGTAGCTGTCCGAGGGGGTACCAGGGGCAGTTGGTGCTGGAATGCCCAGGCTCAGCGCAGCAGTAACACCGGGCTGCTGTTCCTCCGGCTGGTGTTGTGGCTGCTGCCTTCTGCCGTTCTTTCCCATCTTTTTTATATATATATTTTTATTTTATTTATTTTAAACAAACAGTACTCCTCCTGGCCTGAGTCTTGGAGGCTGTGATCCGGTTCTGACACCACGTGTCACAAAGACGGCGGAGTGGATGATGACGTCAGACCAGAGACTGGGAGCAACACAGAGCAGACAGAGACTTGGGGTTTTAGTGAAGCTGAGCGTGATCAGCTCAGCATTTAATAATTAACAGGACAGAAAATAAAAGGTTTAAACACAAAAACACAGGACACGGCACTTGCGCCAAAATAAATAGACAAACAAAACGAACTCACACTTAACAAACGGTGCACGGAGACAAACAAACACGGTGAGTAAAACACAAACGTTTCTTTTCTTATATTTATCCTCTCTCTCGCACCCGTTCTCCACTCACGAACACCCAACCCCGAGTGAGTGAATCGTGCATCTATATATACTGTTGTGCTGGGATTCAATTACTAATTAATTATTTACTTGAATCCCAGCACGTGAATTAATTAAGTGCAACCTCGTGCCTAACTACAATTATACATTTTTAAACACACGTGAAACACAGACCCGCTTATATCCCGTGTACCAATCGCTATACACCAACATTAACACATGCAACATGCAACATATAACACACACATGCACACAGGGGCGGGGCACATTGCCACACCTGTCACACAGTAACAGAAATAAGTCGACAAAGTAAGGTAAAAATGTTCTTCTTCTGCTGCTGCTTCTTTTTTTTTTGAAGATTTTTGCAGACCCCAGGCACTTTTATCCATGCATATGTACTGTATATTACAGGACATCCGAGTTTAATGACAATTAACTTGTTTTGTCAACATGGAAATATACTAGGGAATGCACTTACTGTGACGTATTTATTTATATTAAATTATTTATTTCTGTTTTAAAATTGAACATTTGCTTGCAATATATAAATATATATATATATATATATTCCAAAAAATATATATATACTGTAGGTTCCAAAAAAATGCAGGAGCACGCCAGGACTCGAGCACTACAATATAAAGACTCGAGCTCTGTGCAATATAAAGACTCGAGCTCTGTGCAATATAAAGACTCCAGCACTGTGCAATATAAAGACTCGAGCTCTGTACAATATAAAGACTCGAGCTCTGTACAATATAAAGACTCGAGCTCTGTGCAATATAAAGACTCGAGCTCTGTGCAATATAAAGACTCGAGCTCTGTGCAATATAAAGACTCGAGCTCTGTGCAATATAAAGACTCGAGCTCTGTACAATATAAAGACTCGAGCTCTGTGCAATATAACGACTCGAGCTCTGTGCAATATAAAGACTCGAGCTCTGTGCAATATAAAGACTCGAGCTCTGTGCAATATAAAGACTCGAGCTCTGTGCAATATAAAGACTCCAGCACTGTGCAATATAACGACTCGAGCTCTGTGCAATATAAAGACTCGAGCTCTGTGCAATATAACGACTCGAGCTCTGTGCAATATAACGACTCGAGCTCTGTGCAATATAAAGACTCGAGCTCTGTGCAATATAAAGACTCGAGCTCTGTGCAATATAAAGACTCGAGCTCTGTGCAATATAAAGACTCGAGCTCTGTGCAATATAAAGACTCGAGCTCTGTGCAATATAAAGACTCGAGCTCTGTGCAATATAAAGACTCGAGCTCTGTGCAATATAAAGACTCGAGCTCTGCAATATAAAGACTCGAGCTCTGTACAATATAAAGACTCGAGCTCTGTACAATATAAAGACTCGAGCTCTGTGCAATATAAAGACTCGAGCTCTGCAATATAAAGACTCGAGCTCTGTGCAATATAAAGACTCGAGCTCTGCAATATAAAGACTCGAGCTCTGTGCAATATAAAGACTCGAGCTCTGTACAATATAAAGACTCGAGCTCTGTGCAATATAAAGACTCGAGCTCTGTGCAATATAAAGACTCGAGCTCTGTGCAATATAAAGACTCGAGCTCTGTGCAATATAAAGACTCGAGCTCTGTGCAATATAAAGACTCGAGCTCTGTACAATATAAAGACTCGAGCTCTGTGCAATATAAAGACTCGAGCTCTGTGCAATATAAAGACTCGAGCTCTGTGCAATATAAAGACTCGAGCTCTGTACAATATAAAGACTCGAGCTCTGTGCAATATAAAGACTCGAGCTCTGCAATATAAAGACTCGAGCTCTGTGCAATATAAAGACTCGAGCTCTGCAATATAAAGACTCGAGCTCTGTGCAATATAAAGACTCGAGCTCTGTACAATATAAAGACTCGAGCTCTGTGCAATATAAAGACTCCAGCTCTGTGCAATATAACGACTCGAGCTCTGTGCAATATAAAGACTCGAGCTCTGCAATATAAAGACTCGAGCTCTGCAATATAAAGACTCGAGCTCTGTACAATATAAAGACTCGAGCTCTGTGCAATATAAAGACTCCAGCTCTGTGCAATATAACGACTCGAGCTCTGTGCAATATAAAGACTCGAGCTCTGTACAATATAAAGACTCGAGCTCTGTGCAATATAAAGACTCGAGCTCTGTGCAATATAAAGACTCGAGCTCTGTGCAATATAAAGACTCGAGCTCTGTACAATATAAAGACTCGAGCTCTGTGCAATATAAAGACTCGAGCTCTGTGCAATATAAAGACTCGAGCTCTGCAATATAAAGACTCGAGCTCTGCAATATAAAGACTCAAGCTCTGTACAATATAAAGACTCGAGCTCTGTACAATATAAAGACTCGAGCTCTGTGCAATATAAAGACTCGAGCTCTGCAATATAAAGACTCGAGCTCTGTGCAATATAAAGACTCGAGCTCTGCAATATAAAGACTCGAGCTCTGCAATATAAAGACTCGAGCTCTGTGCAATATAAAGACTCGAGCTCTGTGCAATATAAAGACTCGAGCTCTGTACAATATAAAGACTCGAGCTATGTGCAATATAAAGACTCGAGCTCTGTGCAATATAAAGACTCGAGCACTGTGCAATATACTAAATGAACGGCCCAAGCATATTGTGATATATAGTTTGCAAAATCAGATGAAAGCTTTCCATACAATCAGGATAACCCATAATCATAATTGTCTCGTTACTTGTTAAAAACTGTAACTTTATTGCTATACTAGTTGCAAATGTGAACTTGCATCAACAAAACAAGCCAAGTTAGTAGAAACAATTGGGGCAATCTTAAACCCCACTGCTTTTACAGCTGTGTCTATTTGCTTGGTGCTGGCCAAGATTGCCCCAATTGTTTCTTCTAACTTAGCTTGTGTTTTTGATACAAGTTAGAAGAAACAATTTAATGGCTGGGCACTTTTGACAACTTGGCCTTTTTTCACATTTCCAATGTGTTTTTGTTTCAGATTCCAGGACTCTCTGGCAACAGTAGGGTCTGAGAGAGTTGTGACTGACAGGCAGCTCCTGGGGGAGATGATTTGCTGGCGGCGGAGATCAGAGCAAAGAAACCTATCCCAGGTGCATCCAAGATGGGAGCTGGGCAAGGGGTAGGGAACCTGCTGCAAGAGAAAGTTTAAACAGGGGCTGTGGTGTGCTGTTTTCTTTTTTTAAGGGTTAGCTGTCAATTCCTTTGTTTCATCTAGAATTGATTTTTGCAATGCACTTTTTTTTTATGGTATCCCTAGTTATTTGCAGGAGATCTTAACCCTGTATCTTCTAAACCGCACTGAGATCACAGGATGCGGGGCTGCTGGTTATTCTTTGGGTCAACCAGAGCAACACGGGAGGAAGGGCTTTTTTCTTGTAGAGCTCCTAAAACACACTTTTATAAAATAACTTTCTTATCTTAATGGGTTTTAATGTAACTTTAAAATTGCTGCTTTTGTATTATTATTATGTGTATCCTGTTATTTAAATCAGTTTTTTTTCTTAAATTGGAAGATATTCAAAGTTTTATTTAGAAAAACTGTCATTCCAACAGCCTTTTCTGTTGGATTTTCCACCTTTTTATACATAAATTAAAAGGTGCTTTCCAACCTTTGAATGAAAGTTGCCCGAGCTGGTGACATTTTCTCAGTAACATGGCATGAAAGGTCAGGCTGAAGCACCCAGATCTAGAAGGGGAGGGTGAAAGCCGCACCAAGATAAAAGTCCACGGACGGGGCACAAAAGCAATGCAAAAACCTCTTGAAAAAATTCATTGAATTTTCTCATATGAATTACAGTGTGTTCTTATTTACCTGGGTTATAGATTGCACTCAGATGTTGACAATAAGCTGTTTACACGCATGCACTAACGATCCACAAATGCAATGTCCTTTTTTGTCGTTTGTGAATCTCAACTATTTTTCTAAGAGATATAAGTCCATGCAATATGATACACTTGGCATTATCCTGGAGCAAAGCATTTTTATAAGAAAAGCCAGCTTTAATGGAGTATTACTATATAGGACTGCAGCTGGCTTGTTTTTATTATTGGATACTGGATCATGGATACCTTGAGGCAATACATTCTTCATTTAGGAATTACACCTTTAATGACACACTCTAGAAACATTTGGTGATGTCATTATAATACTTAACAGAAATACGTAATTTGCATTGCTCCAAACCTTCAAAGAGACATTTTTCTGCAGTAAAAAATGATCAATGGGGCAAGACGCTCTTTACTGATTAAAAAAGCCTTAATTAAAAACTGTATATTGCCTAACGAGAAAAATAGATTAATTATTAATCAATCCCATGTAAAACATGCTTACTCCAAACAGATATGATTCTATAATATATGTGGGGAAATGAATTTATACTAGAAAAGTCAGTTATTAGACTTTATTAAAACCCGACGGTAGTGAATTCGAGGCTTCAGACAGCAGTGCTGTCAACAAGAGCTCTGAGTTCCGCCTCCGACACTATATTTAGTCATTAATTTATAATTTAAATAAATTATAAACTTGCATTATCAATGTCTGTGAGGGTGTGTGTGGGTGAGCCACTGATAGAAGCAAAGTCAGGTATTTTCTTTGAAACACCCCACAGGTGCACTGTTTTATTTTTCTATTACCAACAATGGTAGTTTTGTTTTCTTGGGTTTCTTTTCTGGCACAGTTCTTAAGCACCTGCAAGTGCTAGAAAGCAAAGGTACATTTCAAAACCAAACGACGAAAGAAAAAGGAAAAAAAACACTAAATAAAACTACAAGGCAATGTGGTCCAGTGGTTAAAGTCCAGGGCTTGTAATCAGAAGGTCACCGGTTCAAAGCCCACCTCTGCCACTGACTGACCCTGAGCAAGTCACTTAATCTCCTTGTGCTCCATCCTGCGGATGAGATATTAAATCAATGTCCTATTGTAAGTGACTCTGCATATAATGCACAGTTCCCAGCCTACCTCTGTAAAGCACTTTGTGATGGTGGTCCACTATGAAAAGTGTTATATAAAGGTATTGTTATTACAAAAGAAAAGTTCTGCTTTCAGCGGGGTCTCGCCACCTCTACTATTCTGCAAGGTACGAGACAATATTGTTCTATTATTCCTTTACTATGCTTTTGACAGGGGGGCCCATAGTTCCCCAAGCTAACTAAAGAAAGCCCTAGGGACTGGATTAACACCAGTTTGGGTACGTGGAAATGATGTGGTTGGCAACTGCTTCCTTTCAGTCATCTCAGTTTGCCCTCTTGCAGCCGTCGCTTGCTGCCGTGTCAGGAACAGCCACTTTGGGTCAGGCTTGTCCCACACTCTTTCTTTCTTTCTGTCCTTTTTTACTCAAGTCCACCCATCGGTGCTTCAGACAAGGTGTATCCTACAAGGGCAGCACGAAGGAATAGCAGAACATTATTTTTATTTTCTCAGGCATCCTGCCAGACCAGCCCCGACCAATCAAAGGAGGTCCACGTGACAAGCCCTTGTCAATGCCATGATTGACAGGCGGGTCAAACCGGCTTGAAACCCCCACCCCCGCAGGCTCAAGCATGCGCCTGGTAACCAGCACAGATCTCCCCTGTCACAGTCTGGTATTACAATTATACTTTCATTCTGCATCACTAAGCCGCCCGGCTCTGTCTGGCCACATTGTTTCATCTATGTCGCAGCAGATCTTCTCCGGTCACTTTCACTATTCCTTTCAAACGAATCTGTGTAGATTGCCTTCATGCTGACATTGTGCCTCTTGAGAACACAATCAATGGCGGACACACTTATGACACACTTGTGTATCTCATAAAGGCGGATGTCATTGTTTGCACAGATCAGATCTGCAATGGCCAGTTCTTGTTCTGGTGTCAAGAGACGACTACATCCTCCATGGGCAGCTCTTTTCAATCCTAAAACAATAGAAATACATTTGAATATTGATATGCTAATGTACAATACATATTTACTGTGCTGTGAAGTATTGGAGATTTGAACTGGTTTTGCTGTAGTCTATGCAGTGCAGTATAGTGCTGGAGTTTTGAACTCTGGTTTTGCTGTAGTCTATGCAGTGGTGTGCTGGAGATTTGAACTTTGGTTTTGATGTAGTCTATGCAGTGGTGTGCTGGAGATTTGAACTCAGGCAGCATTTTATGACTGCTTGAATGCTGTGAGTTGGCAAGTGGTCTGTTTGTTTTCCTTACCCAATCATCTTTGCGGTCTATAATCTATTGGAAAGAGAGAGCTTGTTTTTACTTTTCACTTGGAATAGTAAAAAAAAAAAAATCAAAACAAACAGTCTGCAGGGCTTAGATTAATATCCAGTTGCTTTGTGCAGGCAAAGTAATTTACTGAAGATGAAACAAGCAAGGCATGGTTATAACTTAAGGATTTTAACCTGACAGGGTTCTTACCATGAGTGGCACCTTGGGGCTTAGTGCTTGTGTTGTTTTTTTTTTAAGTTAACATTTTTGACATTTTCCAGTGAATCTTTTTGATCTCAAGACTGAGCTGATTTATCCTCCTCTCTTTGCAACCGGTTATGGGCGGATTGTCTCCTTATTAATGCAGATCTGCCTTTCCACCCCTGCAAGAAAACATACTGAGGTCTCAGAGCACGGAATTCACTTTCCTGGATCTGCCTTTCCACCCCCGCAAGAGAACATGCTGAGGACTGGAACCCAGAGCGCAGGGTGGGACAAATCTCTCTGTAGCTTTCAAAACCTAGTGGCAAAGTCCATTTTTATGGTGACCAACATTTTCAAACAGGGACAATATGAGGAGACTATTTGTTGAACACACATTGCTTTTGCGTGCTTTGTTTTCATGTAATGGGTGTTTTTTATTATCTTTAAATTGTGGGAGGGGAACTTTATACAATAGATGTACCAGAGAACTAACTCCATAATATTTCATGGAACTATATTCTGGGCATAAAATGCCAGGGAACTATAAATGTTAAATGCCAGGGAATGAAGTATATACATATAATGCCAGGAAACAGAACTATATTAATCAAATATCAGGGAAGATAATTATATAAAAAATGAAGTGAACACATTTCTTTAATTTTCAGTCACGGTCATAGACACGCTGCCTACCATACTAACACTCTGTTAGCTCCCCTTCCTCATTTTCTGTTACATTCTCATGGCCAGATGTGGATTTTCCAAATCCAAACACAAATAGACTTTACTGTTGCTTCAGTTTCTTTATTTTATTTTATTTAGGGTAAGTAAGAGATATTTTGAGAATTTTTTTTTTTTTTTTTTTAAATTTCCCATGCCATCTAAGCTGATCAACCGAGCAAGTCAGGGAAACTCAATGTCCTGTAGCGCGCCAAAGCTCCAGCAAGCACGGACTTGGAACCCAGAGTGCGGAACTCACTTTCCTGGATCTGCCTTTCCACCCCTGTGAGAGAACATGCTGAGGACTGGAACCCAGAGCGCGGAACAAACTTCACTGGCTTCTCTTTTAAGTGGTGCAGGATGCCTTGTCCCTCTGCCCTTGTTTTCTTCTCTCTCTACAAAAAATACTGTTATCATGCCTTCAAGATGTCATACAAAGGGCACGCTTCTTTACTCGTGAGGGGGTTTTTTTTCTGTCCCAACAAAGATAGTTATTTTAGTATTAGCTTAGGAGCATTGGAACCCCACTGGGGAAAGCTGATGTTTTCTTTTTGCCCGCCTTCTCCTCTAAAAAGGCAAGCACAATGGCAGGTGAGTACTGGAATCCAGGACACTTGTTTAAGTGCACCCTGTCAGTGCTCAGTGTAGAAGAGGAGAGCCAGCAGTGTAGGAGAGGAGAGCCATGCAGTGTAGAAGAGGAGAGCCAGCAGTGTAGAAGAGGAGAGTGGTGTGTAGAAGAGAAGAGCCATACAATATAGAAGGGGAGAGCCAACAGTGTAGAAGACGAGAGCCATGCAGGGTAGAAGACGAGAGCCATGCATGGTAGAAGACGAGAGCCATGCAGGGTAGAAGACGAGAGCCATGCAGGGTAGAAGACGAGAGCCATGCAGGGTAGAAGATGAGAGTGGTGTGTAGAAGAGGGAAGCCAGCAGTGTAGAAGAGGAAAGCCAGCAGTGTGTGTAAGACAGCAGGGAGGGGGTTAAATCCTCCCTGCAGAAAAACATGTGCGTAGGCACATTATGGGTTTGTTTTGTTTGTTTAATTCATTTGTTTGATTATTTGATTGTTAATTATCCCCTCACCTGATGGTAATTGAAAATTAGAACCAGGTGCAGGGTATTTAAGAGAGGCAGTCAGTTTTGCTCAGGGCTACTGAAGAGTGTAGAAGCCCGACTGTGCTGGTGTGCGAGTACAGCTGTATAAAAAAAAGTGTAGAAGAGGAGAGCCAGCAGTGTGGAAGAGGTTTTAGTCTTACCAATTAGGTCAATAAGATCTGGTTGATTGATTAAAACAAGAGTCAAAGGTGTGGTCTGATAAAGCAGGACCCGGGCAAATCACTATGTCTTTATTGCTGAGCGGCCTGTTTACGTTGTCAGTAGTATTAGAAATCTGAGTTCTTATATCAGTAGTGTTTTTTTTTGAAAATTAATAAAATCACTGCTAGCTGAAGGTAGTGCACCCAGAGAGAGTTCTTTCTGTTGAGTAGTTAGTTTGGCTTTTGTTCTGAATAGAAAACAGGGGTTTTCTTTGTTTGTTTCTATTAGGTTTGAATAATAAGCTGATCTTACTGAAGACAAGGCTGCCTTGTATTTCAGAATATTATCTTTCCAAGCAAGAACAACAACTTGCCGTTTAGTATCTTTCCATTTACTTTCTAGTTTTCTGCATGTATGTTTAAATGCACATGTAATTTCATTGACCCATGCTGAAAATCTTGTAACAGTAATTCTTCTGTTTTTAATAGGGGCTACAGTAACAAAAATAGTGCTCAAAGTGGTATTATAGTAATCCACCAGCATATCCACTGATTCTGCCTGGATGGGCGCTTGAGTAGGCAGTGCTTCCAGAAATAAATCTGTCATTTGTGAGTTATTAGGGCAAACTTTAACAAAGCGCACTGATTTTTTAAGAGCTAGGTAGTGATAATTCAGAAAGGATGGCTGAGTGGTCAGAGTGTGCAAGATCTGTAGTTATCAGATTTGGAATATTTAAACCACAAGTGAGAATTAAATCTGAAGTATGACCATGAATGTGGGTGGGACCAGTAACATGTTGGGAAAACCCAAATTAATCTATCAGTGACCTAAAAGTCCAAAGCAAAGGGATCTAGATCCATATCAATATGTATATTAAAATCACCCAATATTAAAATGATATCATGCTTAACCGCCATTGTAGAGAATTCAGCAAATTCAGAGAGAAAAAGAGAATTTGGTCTGGGTGGTCGGTAGCTTCCTATGGTAGATAGACCTTTTTTTTTTTTTTACTAAAGCAGCAAGTAGCATTGCATTGTCCTTGTTCCCCAGTGATAGAGGATTAGGAGGCCAGCCATTCCATGCCTGCATTTTGAGAGGTGGAGAGACAATTAGAAAACACACACACACACACACACACACACACACACACACACACACACACACAGTCCTATGCCAGATTGTGTGTTGGTTTTGTTCTGTGGAATGATGCCTGCTGGGGTTTTTAGCTGACATCAGTTAGCTGTGGTTGATCCCGTTGTGTGTGCTGATGCACCAGGGAGGCAAAATAGGCTGATCCCTGGAGCCAGCATTACGCTTCAGCCATCAACACCAGGCAGAAGGATATCTACATCAGATGGAAGAAAATGGATGGAACACATTAGTTTAAAGTAAAAGCTATGTCTTAGTTGGTGTTCAATATCGGCATGAAGTTTTAACACCTACTCTCATCAGGATCTGTATATGTCCAGTGACTGCTTTCAATAGTGCAGCTGGCGACAAGGGGAAAACTTTGTGACAACATGGAGACAGCTCCAGGTTGGCAGGGGTTAGCCACCCTAGCTGGCGAGAGCAGGGGGCGACTCAAGGTTTGACAACACGGTTAATGACTTGAGAACAGAGAGTACTTTGCAAAGGACTAGCTCAAAGATCTGCAGTTAACAAAGACATGGAGCTCCAGGTTTGTGTCTGGAGCAAAGTGACAATGGTCAGGGGTTTGAAGATTCATCAAGGGAGAATGAAATGCTTGAGGAGAAGGGACAAGGGCCTTGCATTGATCAGTACTTTTTACGAAGTCTGTCAAGTAGGTCGAATGAAATCCAGTGACAGGAAGCAAACCACAGTTCGCAGGATATCAGCATCCCTGTCAAGATGAGAGGAGGACTTGCATGGATACAGCTAGTGATGAACCTAATGATCCTTGTGAACCCAGTCAGATGAACCAGCATAATAGAGAAAAGAACCTCAACGGGCACAAGCCTGGAGTTCAATGGCCAAGAGCTTCTGAGAAAACAATGTGGGACACAGTAAACATGGATCTCTGGTTTGCATTGGAAAGGTTAGGTGGACCAGTCGAAAAGCTAGATAAAATTTGGGGACACCATCTACGCATATGGAAGCGAGAGGTTTGCAATTGAAAAAAGAAAGGAGAAAGTACAAACTGTTCCTGTAAAGTCTAGACGGCAGCAGGAGATTGATCGCTTAGTTAGAGAAAGGAAGCAGCTGAGGAAACAATGGAGGAGAGCAGAACAAAGTCAGAAGGAGGGATTCAATCTGTTACAAAGGGTCATAAAAAGATAAGCTTGCAACATTGTGCAGAGCTGAGTGCCTACAGAAACGCTGCAAAAAGAAGAAGCGTGCAAGAACTAACTTTTATAATGACCCATTCAAATTTGCAAAGAAGTTATCCACCAGGGAGAAAAATGGCACACTAAAAGCAACTAAGTCTGTGCTGGAGAGATATCTCGAGAAAACGCAAACAGATTAAAAAAGGCAGGCGCCTGTGTCAATTCTTTCAAACATCCCACCTATTAATCCACCAGAATACCAAATGGAGGACTGTGCACCTAAGTGGAAAGAAGCAGAGCAAGCTGTGAAAAAGGTACAGGAATGCCCCTGGTGTTTTACGAATCCTGTGTAAGCTGATGAAAGTAGCATGAGGAAAACAGGTTGTACCAAGAGCATGGCGCTGCGCAAGTGGGGTCTTTTATACCCAAAGAAACTCAGTTTCACCCTATTTTCCTCTTAAATGTGGAAGGCAAGATTTTCTTTAGCATTGTTGCTCAGAGATTGTCAGCTTACCTATTGAAGAACTACTTCATTGACACTTCAGTACAGAAAGCCGGTATTCCAGGTTTCCCAGGATGCTTAGAGCACATCATTGTGATCTGGCACCAAATTCAAACAGCTAAAAAGGAGAGGAAGGAGCTCCATGTGACATTCAGGAATTTAGCTAATGCATACGGTTCAGTACCACATGAGCTTTTTTGGGCAGCATTTGATTTTTTCAATAACAAATTTAGTGAAAACCTACTTTAGAAATTTGCAATTTAGTTTTTGAACTTCAGAATTCAGCGCTACATGGCAATGCCTAGAACATAAGAAAGTTTACAAACGAGAGGAGGCCATTCAGCCCATCTTGCTCGTTTGGTTGTTAGTAGCTTATTGATCCCAGAATCTCATCAAGCAGCTTCTTGAAGGATCCCAGGGTGTCAGCTTCAACAACATTACTGGGGAGTTGGTTCCAGACCCTCAATTCTCTGTGTAAAAAAGTGCCTCCTATTTTCTAATCTGGATGCCCCTTTATCTAATATCCATTTGGTGACCCCTGGTCCTTGTTTCCTTTTTCAGGTCAAAGAAGTCCCCTGGGTCGACATTGTCTATACCTTTTAGGATTTTGAATGCTTGAGGTAACCAGTGGTGTACCACACGGATCAGTATTAGGTTCTCTGCTATTCCTTATCTACATTAATGTAGATCGTGGGAGAAGCACAAGTGGACAAGTAAAATGCAGTTAGAAGCAGAAAGGAGGAATTACACCTTTAAATTAAATCTGGAGTTGCTTTAATCAGAAAACATTGCAGCTTAAAAGCCTTACAGCTGCGTGTATTTTTCTGATAACAAGCTGAAACTCTGAGCAGCTGATTCGAATTCCACGGCGTTCTGAGACACGGGGGAGGGGCAGAGCCCGCAGCACAAACAAACAAAAGGCAGGCAGTCTTCCCAGCGACAGCGTGTGGAAGCGACATCGTGGGAGAAGTATGAGTGGACAAGTACAACGCAGTTAGAAGCAGTTGAAAGCAGGTTGACAGCTGCAGAAGCTAAACTAAAACTTAAAAAAAAAAATCTTCAAGCCAGTAATCTGTGACAACTGCATGATGTGGGAAATCCAAGAATACACAAACTTGGTTGAGCTCTGTTGGGTTAAATGCCGCACGATCCAGGACTTGCTTCAACGATTAAGCCTGCTAGAAAAGGAGCTGGAGGAAATGAGACAGCAACAGGAGTTTGAGGAGCTGACACACCCACAATTCATGGAAGTCTGCACCCCTAGCAGACTGAAAGCCACCAGGGAGATGGAAGAGAGTCGAAACAGCTGGGTTCAGATAGGCAGAAGCAGGGGAAAAAAGAAACTTCAAACACAACCACCAGAAATCCAGACATCCAACAAATTTGAGCCACTTCAACATTTAGATGACCAAAACCAACATCAAGAGAATGAAAGAAAACATCCAGGACCCTGGCCAGGCAGCAAAGAGGGAGGTCATGATTGTTTGGGACTCCATATTGAGAAACACAGCAAGTTCAGTTCACAGTTTGGACCCCCCTTACTACAACAGTGTGCCGCCTTCCAGGAGCCTCTGTCAAGCACATCACTGAGAATGTGGACAGGCTCCTAGAACGAACAGGAGACGACCCGGTAGTAGTCGTCCACATCGGTACAAACAACATTGGAAGAGACAGACCAAGATCCCTGCAAAACAAATTCAGAGAGCTAGGAAGGAAATTAAAAAGACAAGACCAAAACTGTGGTATTTTCTGGGATACTGCCGGCACCTTGCAAAGGACCATATGGGCAGCTGGAAATACAAAATCAAAATGCATGGCTGAAATCCTGGTGCACACAGGAAGGCTTCACCTTTCTTGAACATTGGAGCACATTCTACAACAAGGACTATCTATATAGGTGGGACGGACTGCACTTAAACAGAAAGGGAACCAATCTACTCAGAGAAAGGATCCTTGAGGAGGTCCAGAAGCATCTAAACTAGAAATGAAGGGGGGGAGAAAACAAAAAAACAGAAGGGAGACCACATCAAAACAAGGGCAACAACTCAGGTAAGACAACTATTAAAATATATTTATCTTAATGCTAGAAGTCTCAGAAACAAAATGTTAGAACTTGAAGCTACTGCACTAACAAGTAACTACGATGTGATAGGTGTTACAGAAACTTGGTTGTCTGAGAGTGATGGAGACGGATATAATATAAGTGGGTACACACTGTATAGGAAAGACAGGCAGGACAGAAGAGGCGGAGGGGTAGCGCTATACATAAGAAAGTGTTGAAGCCCAGGTGTTAAATCAGGACAAAGAAAACAATGCAGAATCAATATGGGTCAGAATAATGGACACAAATTCAAAGGGCATAATAGGAGCATGCCAAATTCAGACGCTGAGCAAAATAATCTGTTATACAATGACATTCGAAATGCATGTAGAAAAGGAGAAGCCATACTAATGGGGGATTTCAACTTCCCCCATATAAAATGGGAGAACCCGGTGGGGAGCACGATGGACGAAATTGAAAATGGTGGAAATGACAAATGACTGCTTCCTAAAGCAATTTGTCAAGGCACCGACTAGAGGGGAGGAATGCCTTGATTTAGTCTTTTCAAATAATGAAGACAGCATAACTAAAACAGAGGTCAGAGAGCCATTGGCACACTCAGACCACAACATGGTCTCATTTGAAGTATTTTTTAAAACCCCAAAAGTAATGACTAAAGCTAAGGTTTACAATTTTAGAAAAGCAAACTATGAAGGTATGAAACAGACTAACAGAAGTAGATTGGAGTAAAATAGAGAAAACATCCACAGAAAAAAGGATGGCTGTTTTTTAAAAATGTAGTACTAGAGGCACAAAACAATTGCATCCCAAAAAGTAGACAAATCTAAATCTAAAACAAAATGGCCAAAATGGTTTAATAGATCAATTAAATATTCAGCAAAAAAAGGCACTTTACAGAGCGTTTAAAAGGGACCAAAAACAAAAGTACACAGAAAGAGTACTTGGAACTGCAAACAAGTCAAAAAGAAAGTTAGAAAGGCCAAGAGAGAGATAGAAATCAATATTGCTAAGGGGCTAAAACCAATTCCAAAATGTTTTTCCAATATTATAACAGCAAGAGAATATTCAAAGAGGAGGTTAAATATCTAAGAGATACAAATGGCAAAATCATAGATGAAGAAAAAAAAATAGCAAATATATTAAATGATTACTGTTCACAGGTTTTAACAAAGGAGGACACGGCCAACATGCCCGACATGTCGACCTGTTCCTATCCAAATCCCCTGGGCCGGATGAGATCCTCCCAATAGTACTCAAAGAAATGAAAGAAGTTATTTACAAACCGCTAACCAAGATCATGCAACAGTCTCTTGACACAGGGGTTGTACCGACAGACTGCAGAATTGCAAACGTAATACCGATCCACAAAAAGGGAGACAAAACCGAACCAGGTAACTACAGACCAATAAGCCTGACTTCTATTATATGTAAACTTATGGAAACTATAATATCCAAAATGGAAAATTACCTATATGGTAACAATATCCTGGGAGACAGTCAGCATGGTTTTAGGAAAGGGAGATCGTGTCTAACTAACCTACTTGACTTTTTGAGGATGCAACATTGAAAATGGATAATTGCAAAGCATACGACATGGTTTATTTAGATTTCCAGAAAGCTCTTGACAAAGTCCTGCATAAAAGATTAATTCTCAAACTGAACGCAGTAGGGATTCAAGGAAATGCATGCACATGGATTAGGGAGTGGTTAACATGTAGAAAACAGAAAGTACTGATTAGAGGGGAAACCTCAAAATGGAGCGAGGTAACCAGTGGTGTACCACAAGGATCAGTATTAGGTCCTCTGCTATTCCTAATCTACATTAATGATTTAGATTCTGGTATAGTAAGCAAACTCGTTAAATTTGCAGACACAAAAATAGGAGGAGTGGCAAACACTGTTGCAGCAGCAAAGGTCATTCAAAATGATCTAGACAGCATTCAGAACTGGACAGACACATGGCAAATGACATTTAATAGAGAAAAGTGTAAAGTATTGCATGCAGGAAATAAAAATGTGCATTATAAATATCATATGGGATATACTGAAATTGAAGGTAACTATGAAAAAGACCTAGGAGTTTATGTTGACTCAGAAATGTCTTCATCTAGACAATGTGGGGAAGCAAAAGAAAAGGCCAACAAGATGCTCAGATATATTGTGAGAGGTGTTGAATTTAAATCAAGGGAAGTAATGTTAAAACTTTATAATGAATTAGTAAGACCTCACCTAGAATATTGTGTACAGTTCTGGTCACCTCGTTACAAAAAGGATATTGCTGCTCTAGAAAGAGTACAAAGAAGAGCAACCAGAATTATTCCTGGTTTAAAAGGCATGTCGTATGCAGACAGGCTAAAAGAATTGAATCTATTCAGTCTTGAACAAAGAAGACTACACGGCGATCTGATTCAAACATTCAAATTCCTAAAAGGTATAGACAATGTCAACCCAGGGGACTTTTTCGACCTGAAAAAAGAAACAAGGACCAGGGGTCACAAATGGAGATTAGATAAAGGGGCATTCAGAACAGAAAATAGGAGGCACTTTTTTTACACAGAGAATTGTGAGGGTCTGGAACCAATTCCCCAGTAATGTTGTTGAAGCGGACACCCTGGGATCCTTCAAGAAGCTGCTTGATGAGATTCAGGGATCAATAAGCTACTAACAACCAAACAAGATGGGCGGAATGGCCTCCTCTTGTTTGTAAACTTTATGTTCTTATGTTCAAGACTGAATAGATGCAATTATTTTAGCCTGTCTGCATATGACATGCCTTTTAAACCCGGGATAATTCTGGTTGCTCTTCTTTGTGCTCTTTCTAGAGCAGCAATATCCTTTTTGTAACAAGGTGACCAGAACTGTACACAATATTCTAGATGAGGTCTTACTAATGCATTATAAAGTTTTAACATTACTTCCCTTGATTTAAATTCAACGCTTCTCACAATATATCCGAGCATCTTGTTGGCCTTTTTTTTTTTATAGCTTCCCCACATTGTCTAGATGAAGACATTTCTGAGTCAACATAAACTCCTAGGTCTTTCATAGATTCCTTCTTCAATTTCAGTATGATTGAAATAATGGCAGGATGCACCATTTCTCCACTGGCTTTTACCATGGCAATGGAAGCAATAATTAGGGCATCAAAATGGGTAGTGGGAGGAGAGCACTTGGCTTCTGGAATGCGACAGCCACCAATTAGAGCATACATGGATGACATGACAATCATGACTACAACAGTAGCCTGCAGTAATCGATTATTGGTCAAACTAATCAATAACATTGAATGGGCACAAATGCAATTAAAGCCCACTAAATCAAGGAGCATCTCTAATTAAATATAAAGTAGAGGATAAGAGGTTCTAAATTAACAGTGGCTGAGAAGCATGTGAAAAGGAGATGGTATGGTGGGGACCTAAAAGGACACAGTGTGGGAGAAGTGAGACAACAAGCAGCGCAACGGTTGAAGAGCACAGACAGCAGCACTTTACTGGGCAAACAAACTCTGGTGCTTTCAGTTTGGCCTACTGCCAAGACTTCTGTGGCCACTCACTGTGTATGAGGTTTCCCTGACAACAGTAGAGAAGCTGGAAGCGTTAATCAGTTCATACGACTGGAAATGGTTAGGAGTTCCACACTGCCTCAGCAGAGTGGGACTGTATGGTAAAGGGATACTGCAGCTGCCAGTCTCAGCTCTAACCGAGGAGTTTAAGTGCGCCAAGGTTCGATTGGAAATGACATTGGTAGAGTCACACAACAAATGTCTGAGGGAGGCAGCACCTGTGTTAAACTGGATGAAAGTGGGCGGCAAAGGAAGCTGTGGAAGATGCAAAGGCTGCCCTTCATATCAGTGATATTATGGGGCAAGTACAGCATGGAAGAGGAGGCCTGGGTCTCAGTTCAGCTCCTCCTACATGGCACAAAGCAGCCCCAGCTCAACGGAGGAAGCTGGAAGTCAACAAGGTGCAAAAGCAGGAGGAGAGGATGAGGTGTGTAAAAGGAGTTTCCAAGGCTAAGCAGGGAGAATGGATGAGATGGGAGAGTGTGGAACAACGCAAGATCGACTGGCAAGATCTACGGACAATGGAACAGAGCAGGATCAGTTTCCTCATCAGGTCAACATATGATGTTCTCCCATCATCACCGAACCTTAATCTATGGGTAGGAGAGGATCTGTGGTGTCCTTTGTGTTCACTGCCAGCTTCATTAAGACACATTTTGACAGGATGCAAGGCGAGTCTGAGCCAAGGACGGTTTACTTGGCGTCATGACCAGGTGCTGCGATGCTTGGCCTTAGCATTGGAAGATAAGCGCAATATGTCCAACAGGTTGCCACCAATATATGACAGATGAACAACAACATTCCTCCATCCAGGGGAACAACCTCCAAAAAAAGGTATTAAAACTAAAACTGGAAGCTGCTAGAGACTAGAAAATGCTGGCAGATGTTGGATAACGGTTTATTTTCCCACCTGAGATTGCTACCACTAACTTTCAACCTGATATTTGCTTGCGATCTGGATCAGCATGCCTTGTTCACCTGGTAGAGTTAACACTGCCATGGGAGGATGTTATGGATTAGGTGTATGAAAGGAAGAAACTTTGCTACGCTCAACTAGCTGCTGAAGCAGAACAGTGAGGATGGAGAGTCCAGGTTTACCCAGTGGAGGTGGGTTGTCGGATTTGTGGCACACTCCACAACCCGGTTTCTCAAACATCAGATTCAGTGGGCAAGAGTTGCAATGCATAGTGAAGAACGTATCTGAAGCAGCAGAGAGCAGCAGCAACTGTCTCTGGTTGAGACGAAAAGATTCTGGTTGGGGATCTCAAGCACAGTAGAAAGAAAGCAACGTTGATGTAAGGAAGGTAAGTAAGCTGGGCTGACCTGAGTGGGGGACGGAGGGGGGTGATGCTAGGAGGGCAGAATCACTGTCAAGCCTTCTTAAGGTGTCGTGGGCTAGTCGACGAGACACCAAGGATGGAAGTTACCCACTTGAAGACCCCAGAGAAGTACCCCACTCAGCTCATTAGAACC
Source organism: Acipenser oxyrinchus oxyrinchus (assembly GCA_030684275.1). Taxonomy (NCBI): domain Eukaryota; kingdom Metazoa; phylum Chordata; class Actinopteri; order Acipenseriformes; family Acipenseridae; genus Acipenser; species Acipenser oxyrinchus. The sequence continues at coordinate 87,252,225 of CM060251.1, read as the reverse complement.
AAAAGGGTAGTTATGCAGAAAATTAAGAATTCTTTAGAATACTGATAGTACAAAGACATTGGTGAATATTCATTATCAGCAACACTTTAAAATGAGACAGATGTTGCTTAATAAATTACTTCAGGGTTACCACAGCACTGGGGACAGAATGAAAGACTTGTATTTCCACCCCATGGACCTTATTAAAATGTATTTAAATTCAGACTACAAAGCAGTGTGTGTCAGGGTACAGTAGTGGCAATATTACCTTGACCTCAGTGGTCATAATTATGTAGTGCATATTGGGATTCTGACTATTGTCAAGATGCAGATTGACGATTCTGGTCTAGTTTGCAAATTCTAAGTTCCCAAATGACAGCATTTGGTATGTTGGTGATTTTTGGTGGTATGCCTAGCGTGCACTAACCTGAGCTGTACACGTATACATCCTTTCCGGGTTTCATCTGTTTATAATCTGTACAGAGAGGTTTTATTATGTTATTACTTCTTTCCATTACTGAATAAGTCATTCTCATACTGTGAACAGCGTTTATGTGAGGAAGAGCAAAGATAAAGCAGCCTCTACGTGAGGTGAGAGAGCAAAGATAAAGCAGCCTCTACGTGAGGTGAGAGAGCAAAGATAAAGCAGCCTCTACGTGAGGTGAGAGAGCAAAGATAAAGCAGCCTCTACGTGAGGTGAGAGAGCAAAGATAAAGCAGCCTCTACGTGAGGTGAGAGAGCAAAGATAAAGCAGCCTCTACGTGAGGTGAGAGAGCAAAGATAAAGCAGCCTCTACGTGAGGTGAGAGAGCAAAGATAAAGCAGCCTCTACGTGAGGTGAGAGAGCAAAGATAAAGCAGCCTCTACGTGAGGTGAGAGAGCAAAGATAAAGCAGCCTCTACGTGAGAGTGAGGAAGAGCAAAGATAAAGCAGCCTCTACGTGAGGTGAGAGAGCAAAGATAAAGCAGCCTCTACGTGAGGTGAGAGAGCAAAGATAAAGCAGCCTCTACGTGAGGTGAGAGAGCAAAGATAAAGCAGCCTCTACGTGAGAGTGAGAGAGCAAAGATAAAGCAGCCTCTACGTGAGGTGAGAGAGCAAAGATAAAAGCAGCCTCTACGTGAGAGGAGGAATAGCAAAGATAAAAGCAGCCTCTACGTGAGGTGAGAGAGCAAAGATAAAGCAGCCTCTACGTGAGGTGAGAGAGCAAAGATAAAAGCAGCCTCTACGTGAGAGGAGGAATAGCAAAGATAAAGCAGCCTCTACGTGAGGTGAGAGAGCAAAGATAAAGCAGCCTCTACGTGAGAGGAGGAATAGCAAAGATAAAAGCAGCCTCTACGTGAGGTGAGAGAGCAAAGATAAAGCAGCCTCTACGTGAGGTGAGAGAGCAAAGATAAAAGCAGCCTCTACGTGAGAGGAGGAATAGCAAAGATAAAGCAGCCTCTACGTGAGGTGAGAGAGCAAAGATAAAGCAGCCTCTACGTGAGGTGAGAGAGCAAAGATAAAGCAGCCTCTACATGAGGTGAGAGAGCAAAGATAAAGCAGCCTCTACGTGAGGAGGAATAGCAAAGATAAAGCAGCCTCTACGTGAGGTGAGAGAGCAAAGATAAAGCAGCCTCTACATGAGGTGAGAGAGCAAAGATAAAGCAGCCTCTACGTGAGAGGAGGAGTAGCAAAGATAAAGCAGCCTCTACATGAGGTGAGAGAGCAAAGATAAAGCAGCCTCTACGTGAGAGGAGGAATAGCAAAGATAAAGCAGCCTCTACGTGAGGTGAGAGAGCAAAGATAAAAGCAGCCTCTACGTGAGAGGAGGAATAGCAAAGATAAAGCAGCCTCTACGTGAGGTGAGAGAGCAAAGATAAAGCAGCCTCTACGTGAGGTGAGAGAGCAAAGATAAAGCAGCCTCTACGTGAGGTGAGAGAGAAAAGATAAAGCAGCCTCTACGTGAGGTGAGAGAGCAAAGATAAAGCAGCCTCTACATGAGGTGAGAGAGCAAAGATAAAGCAGCCTCTACATGAGGTGAGAGAGCAAAGATAAAGCAGCCTCTACGTGAGGTGAGAGAGCAAAGATAAAGCAGCCTCTACGTGAGGTGAGAGAGCAAAGATAAAGCAGCCTCTACGTGAGGTGAGAGAGCAAAGATAAAAGCAGCCTCTACGTGAGAGGAGGAATAGCAAAGATAAAGCAGCCTCTACGTGAGGTGAGAGAGCAAAGATAAAGCAGCCTCTACGTGAGGTGAGAGAGCAAAGATAAAGCAGCCTCTACATGAGGTGAGAGAGCAAAGATAAAGCAGCCTCTACGTGAGGTGAGAGAGCAAAGATAAAGCAGCCTCTACGTGAGGTGAGAGAGCAAAGATAAAGCAGCCTCTACATGAGGTGAGAGAGCAAAGATAAAGCAGCCTCTACGTGAGAGGAGGAATAGCAAAGATAAAGCAGCCTCTACGTGAGGTGAGAGAGCAAAGATAAAAGCAGCCTCTACGTGAGAGGAGGAATAGCAAAGATAAAGCAGCCTCTACGTGAGGTGAGAGAGCAAAGATAAAGCAGCCTCTACGTGAGGTGAGAGAGCAAAGATAAAGCAGCCTCTACGTGAGGTGAGAGAGCAAAGATAAAGCAGCCTCTACGTGAGGTGAGAGAGCAAAGATAAAGCAGCCTCTACGTGAGGTGAGAGAGCAAAGATAAAGCAGCCTCTACGTGAGGTGAGAGAGCAAAGATAAAGCAGCCTCTACATGAGGTGAGAGAGCAAAGATAAAGCAGCCTCTACGTGAGGTGAGAGAGCAAAGATAAAGCAGCCTCTACATGAGGTGAGAGAGCAAAGATAAAGCAGCCTCTACGTGAGAGGAGGAATAGCAAAGATAAAAGCAGCCTCTACGTGAGGTGAGAGAGCAAAGATAAAGCAGCCTCTACGTGAGAGGAGGAATAGCAAAGATAAAGCAGCCTCTACGTGAGGTGAGAGAGCAAAGATAAAAGCAGCCTCTACGTGAGAGGAGGAATAGCAAAGATAAAAGCAGCCTCTACGTGAGGTGAGAGAGCAAAGATAAAGCAGCCTCTACGTGAGGTGAGAGAGCAAAGATAAAGCAGCCTCTACGTGAGAGGAGGAATAGCAAAGATAAAAGCAGCCTCTACGTGAGGTGAGAGAGCAAAGATAAAGCAGCCTCTACGTGAGGTGAGAGAGCAAAGATAAAAGCAGCCTCTACGTGAGAGGAGGAATAGCAAAGATAAAGCAGCCTCTAAGTGAGGTGAGAGAGCAAAGATAAAAGCAGCCTCTACGTGAGAGGAGGAATAGCAAAGATAAAGCAGCCTCTACGTGAGGTGAGAGAGCAAAGATAAAGCAGCCTCTACGTGAGGTGAGAGAGCAAAGATAAAGCAGCCTCTACGTGAGGTGAGAGAGAAAAGATAAAGCAGCCTCTACATGAGGTGAGAGAGCAAAGATAAAGCAGCCTCTACATGAGGTGAGAGAGCAAAGATAAAGCAGCCTCTACGTGAGAGGAGGAATAGCAAAGATAAAAGCAGCCTCTACGTGAGGTGAGAGAGCAAAGATAAAAGCAGCCTCTACGTGAGAGGAGGAATAGCAAAGATAAAGCAGCCTCTACGTGAGGTGAGAGAGCAAAGATAAAGCAGCCTCTACGTGAGGTGAGAGAGCAAAGATAAAGCAGCCTCTACGTGAGGTGAGAGAGCAAAGATAAAGCAGCCTCTACATGAGGTGAGAGAGCAAAGATAAAGCAGCCTCTACATGAGGTGAGAGAGCAAAGATAAAGCAGCCTCTACGTGAGGTGAGAGAGCAAAGATAAAGCAGCCTCTACATGAGGTGAGAGAGCAAAGATAAAGCAGCCTCTACATGAGGTGAGAGAGCAAAGATAAAGCAGCCTCTACATGAGGTGAGAGAGCAAAGATAAAGCAGCCTCTACATGAGGTGAGAGAGCAAAGATAAAGCAGCCTCTACGTGAGGTGAGAGAGCAAAGATAAAGCAGCCTCTACGTGAGAGGAGGAATAGCAAAGATAAAAGCAGCCTCTACGTGAGGTGAGAGAGCAAAGATAAAGCAGCCTCTACGTGAGAGGAGGAATAGCAAAGATAAAGCAGCCTCTACGTGAGGTGAGAGAGCAAAGATAAAGCAGCCTCTACGTGAGGTGAGAGAGCAAAGATAAAGCAGCCTCTACGTGAGGTGAGAGAGCAAAGATAAAGCAGCCTCTACATGAGGTGAGAGAGAAAAGATAAAGCAGCCTCTACATGAGGTGAGAGAGCAAAGATAAAGCAGCCTCTACGTGAGAGGAGGAGTAGCAAAGATAAAGCAGCCTCTACATGAGGTGAGAGAGCAAAGATAAAGCAGCCTCTACGTGAGAGGAGGAATAGCAAAGATAAAAGCAGCCTCTACGTGAGGTGAGAGAGCAAAGATAAAGCAGCCTCTACGTGAGGTGAGAGAGCAAAGATAAAGCAGCCTCTACATGAGGTGAGAGAGCAAAGATAAAGCAGCCTCTACGTGAGAGGAGGAATAGCAAAGATAAAAGCAGCCTCTACGTGAGGAAGAGCAAAAGATGAAGCAGCCTCTACGTGAGGAAGAGCTTGACTTGCTGGCTGAACTTTATTTGACTCTCTGAATGTGAACCAGCAGAACATTCCGCACTGCATATTCATGTCAGCCTGTCAAACTACAGAACATTAGCCATTACTGTAGATTCAGCACTTTGTCACTCATCAAACCTCAACTATGCACAATGAGGGCAAGTGTGAGAGAGAAGAGATAGGGGACTTCACTGCTATAGACACACCACATCGATTAAAGTGCATGAAGCATGGATGCAGCTGCAGCATACAGAAGTGTGGGTGACTTGCTGAAACGACAGGATGAAAAACATCAGGATTTTTGTTCTTAACCCTTAATATATTTGACATTGAGAAATTAGGCATTCAATAGGTATGGGAACAGACCCTGGGCAGTAAAGGGTTACAATCAGAATTTGATACCACCCTTGTTCACTGTAGTGTGTAGCCCATCACCCCAAAATAATAACTAGCATAAAAAACATTTGTTTAAGTGCTTTATTAATACCAGATGTATGGATCCAATCTTCTCATTTTTCATTATGTAGATAGTGTACCATAAAATATATTAAAATTATGACTTTTCTGTTTCATACAATTATATATATATCATGCTGTGTCTTAAATCAACACAAATATGACTAAACAGAATAAACAGAAATGTTCCTTGTGGAAGTGAAACCTTCACGCAGGTGTGGCTGTTTGTTATTTTGTTGGCCGTCATGCATTTAGTCTTGCTGGGATCCAGGTACATGGTTTCACACTACGTGGGATTGTGACCCGGGTAGCCAGAACCTGGGTCCGGACCCGGGTAGAAGTGCCAGTGTGAAAGGGGCTTAAGGTTATCCCCCCAGGCCGCTAACAGCAACAGAATGTCCCTTAGGCAAGGTTAGTGTTAGGTTAGTCCGGGGGAAAAGAAGCAAAGTCCGTCTCCAACCTTTGGACAGGAATCCATGCCCGTAGTGCGTTGTGAGAGCCTGAAGAGAAGCTGACCTCTGCTCACAGACGCCAGTCCAGGAAATGGGCCATTACAGGCTACAGGTGTGGCCAATTGAGGCTAATGAGTCCTAATAATGGGATAACATGGTCCCCTACCTAACCACACCTGCAGCCTCTTCACCCATTAACACTGCGACGTCATGTGTGTTATCTGAAGCACCTGTGGGCTCATTCCTAGCCCGCCACGAGCGAGGGTTAAAGCTCATTTACTGCTTGTGGAAATCAGCCTGACCGGGGTTTTGCAGTGGAAGATATCAAGCCACAATCCAGGTCCTTACAATCCATATGTCGCTACCTACTGAACTTGACAATTCACAGTCGGGTGTTTTTTTATGAAAATTGATGTGTTAAATCAGTTTATTTTCTTAAACTAGCCTCAAGAGACACTTGAGCATAGAATCGTTTTCTAACCCGAACTAGCAATTTCACAACTGTAAAGGATGGCTATCTGTTTAAAAGAATTGTGTAAAATAAAGTAAAAAGTCCCTCCGGAGTGTTCTGACAGAGACGGTGCTCATCTAAACACACACAGTCAGAAAGCAATTGCATATCCTCAGAGCAGACTTGGCTAACCAGCAGACTCCCCCACCCCCCTCTATTAGCACTGCAGCTTCACACAGAGCTCACGTACCACTCAGACAGGCTCATAGAAACTTTGAGGGCTCTGGTGCCTAACACTACCCCTGGCTTCTTTGCATTGAGGGCTCTGGTGCCTAACACTACCCTCGGCTTCTTTCCATTGAGGGCTCTGGTGCCTAACACTGCCCCCGGCTTCATTGCATATATTATACATCCTTTAATGCTGGACGGAACTATCATTTTTTTGTTTGATGTACAGAATAGTGTCAGTTCTGTGAAGAGCTAAACACTATATTCATGGATAATATTGGATATGAAAGCATTTGAATATAGGTAGATGGCGGTTATGACAGACAATTTCCCCAGGGTTAAGTCTGTGTGCTGTGATTTGAAATCTCTTGGCTGCCAGATTTTAACAGCTGTGTCAATCTCCTGTAAATAGTCTGTCAGTAATTAAGCTCGAAGTTTTGCGATTACTTCCGCCATTTAATGCAAGATTGTTTATATAGCCTTTTAAACCAAATACTGTTATCTTAATGCCACCATTAAATGGCAATTTTATTTTTCTTCATACTGGATAAAACCAAAAATAAACAAATAGCAATAAGGAGAACGGTTTCAAAGTTATTTCAAGCTGCAATTATGAATATTAAAAATAAAAAGCTGTGCCCTGACATGAACTACTATGTTATCATCATATCGATTCCCTGAATCTGAAAGTGAAAATGTCTCTCAGATTCAACTAGGTGCAGGCAGGAGATGCTGTGTGTGTGTGTGTGTGTGTGTGTGTGCAGGCAGGAGATGCTGTGTGTGTGTGTGCAGGCAGGAGATGCTGTATGTGTGTGTGTGTGTGTGTGTGTGCAGGCAGGAGATGCTGTGTGTGTGTGTGTGTGTGTGTGTGTGTGCAGGCAGGAGATGCTGTGTGTGTGTGTGTGTGTGTGTGTGTGTGTGTGCAGGCAGGAGATGCTGTGTGTGTGTGTGTGTGTGTGTGTGTGTGCAGGCAGGAGATGCTGTGTGTGTGTGTGCAGGCAGGAGATGCTGTATGTGTGTGTGTATGTGTGCATCTCTCAGTGTCTGTGTGTGTGTGTGCTTGCAGCGTTACCTGGCCACTTTAATAGGAACACTCTACCTGATTGGATTTGGCATCGCCCTGTGTGTATTCTGATGGCTTCTTTCAAGATGATAATACACTCAATCCACTGAGCCAGAATTGTGTGTGGTGTCCAAATCGCGGTTGTGTTCTTATACTAGTCTTGCAGAAGAATAACTGTAATACAGGGCAGCAGTGTGGAGTAGTGGTTAGGGCTCTGGACTCTTGACCGGAGGGTCGTGGGTTCAATCCCAGGTGGGGGGGACACTGCTGCTGTACCCTTGAGCAAGGTACTTTACCTAGATTGCTCCAGTAAAAACCCAACTGTATAAATGGGTAATTGTATATAAAAATAATGTGATATCTTGTAACAATTGTAAGTCGCCCTGGATAAGGGCGTCTGCTAAGAAGTAAATAATAATAATAAAAAGTGATATTCTGAGGTGTTCTAGTGGGATGTAAAAGGCTCATGCTAGTATTAATGTATTTGAGTTCATTCACAGGCACCTGGGAACAAACATATTTACAGGTACACACCCACACAAAAAAAAAAAAAAAAAAATCTATCCACTTACATACTGTCTGGCAAAACAATATGTAGAAACTGAGGTTGTTTTTTCCCCAATGAATTGGCATGTCATTTACAGGAGGTTTTGATATAACTTGTTATTTATCATACCTGCTTGTCCTGGGATGGGTGCAGTAATATATCTAGTGTAAATGTGATGGCAGAATTGCATGTGCAGCGACTAATAAATCATTCATAGCTCATTCAGTTACTTGCATGTCTGCTCTTTGAAATTATAATAGCCGATGAAATAACTACACAATAGCATTGCGTGTCGATGCATTATGGAACCTGAAAAAGAGCCCCATGGAAATCAGTCTGTCCTCTCGCAATTTGAAGTTGTTTATGTTCATTAGGAAACAGCTACTGCAAATAAGATTTCATTATCTTAAGCTAATGAAAGACCTGTTTATGTAAAGATTTGAAATGTAAAGTTTTTGGCATTAGTTCAGTGACAGAAGTCCAGATATGTCTAAGAGACTAACAGACCCAATCCTTAAGCAACATCCAATAACTAGTATTTTGTGACGGAAATACAAATAAAACTACCCTGAACAATATAAACTCTCCAAAGCAGTAGGATTGCGCCACAGAACCAAGAAAAATTGCTGGGTAAAGCAGGATTGTTTACAACACATAGAAAATAGGAAGAATTAAACCAGAAGGCAACACCAGAATTCAAATAGCAGATGTTATTGAATATGCGTGGAATATTATACTTGTAGACAACTGTATCAAACATTTGGTGTACATGGGTTTTAATCAGACAGCATTTGGGCCAGTCAAAATGTTTACCAGAACACACATTAATACCAGTCATATAGGACAGATCTAGCTTTCAGCAATGTACAGCCTAACATGCCCACATTGATTAAAGTGTTTACCAATGAGTTCATCAGGCAGTCCTTATAGAAAACAAATGTCCATGAAACAACCACCAATACTTTAAAAAGTCCCAAGCTGTTATATCAGGTCTGTATTGAGAATGCAGTTGAGTCAGAACAGTTTAAACACAAAAAAAAAAAAAAAAAAGAGACTTCTGAACGGGGTGCTCGTTAAACCCTGATAAATAAACAAAAAAAAATAATCCCAAACAGTAAGAACAAACCAGATAATCCAGCAGCAAAAAATAAGATTCCTCCCCATTAGGGGATCTCACCCAGTTCTTCCTTGGTCCTGTCGAGCTCGGAGTTTCCAACCAGGTAAGGAGACAGTGATGCTTTGGATAATAAATGGATTAGTCACCATTGTTGCTCTTAGGATAAAAATAAACAATTTGAATGATGTGGATAGTTTAAATTAGGCAGGAGATTAGATAACTGGTTACTTTCAAACTGGAAAATGGCAGATTAGAAAAAATACACTGTTTCTAACAACCAAAAGATTATTGCGTCCCGATCTCTCCTTTACAGACCATTAACCTTCCTCTTTATATATATATATATATATATATATATATATATATATATATATATATATATATATATATATATATATAACCCTGCTCCTTCCTCCAAAATTCTGCATCCACAAAAACCTCCCCAGAAAAAGGAACCACACCCTTCCCCGGAAGTAATAACCATATTTAAAGAGCTCCCAATTAAGATATTTAAAGACATCATGATAAATCAAGCTCAATAAGCCCTTTACCAAGGCAATTAGCAAAACACCTGAATCTAATTAAAACTTCCATGTGGAAATTAAGGAAAAGATCATTCAGTTAAAACAAGAGAGACCAGTGTAGAGATAAACCCCTTACCAAACTCTGACAGTAAATTGATATAGCTTCACCTAATTTTACCTTATGAATCTGAAAGGCCCACTTTAAAAACGAGGACAAAATGACTTATTAGCAATTGAATAGAGAATGAACTTAACCTGGCCAGGTATTCTGATACTCAATTAAGAGCAGCAGGCAGCAAATGACTTGTGCTGTATTCATGTAGCTAGAGCTACAAGACACAAATGGCAAAATCATAGACAGAGAAAAAAAACTAACAAATATATTAAATGATTACTTTTCACAAGTTTTTACAAAGGAGGACACAGACAACATGCCCCACATGTCGACCTGTTTCTATCCAGTTTTAAATAACTTTAGCATAACAGAGGCAAAAGTGTTAAAGGGACTAGGAGCTCTTAAAATAAACAAATCCCCTGGGCCGGATGAGATCCTCCCAATAGTACTCAAAGAAATGAAAGAAGTTATTTACAAACCGCTAACCAAGATCATGCAACAGTCTCTTGACACAGGGGTTGTACCGACAGTACCGACTGTGGTATTGCTTATCACTATTATTATTTACTGTGTTTTGTGTCATCAGACAATTGGATTTAAAAATAAAACAAACATTGCACTTGGATTATCGTTGTCTGTCTGTTCATTAATCACTGCTGCATTCCTGCACCTGCATACAGTTAACCACTTTGCCACAGTGCCCCTAAATCTTTAGTGATGTATGACTCTTTACACTGTCGGTCTCTCTTTAAAAAGGGCAAACCTGTGGCCTTTACAGATACCAGGCCCATTTGACTATCACTGTATTGTGTCCTTGTCATTAAAGACCTACCCAAGTGCATAATGACAACCACACTAATTAAAAAAGCAGCAATTGTGTGAAAGCTTTCTCTGTGGCGAGATATTGAATAACTATGTTCCTCTGACAAAGGTTTACCAAGCAGACGTGTGATTTGTGATTACCGTGGTGCCCAGAGGTATGTCACTGTTAAAAGTAGCATAAAGGGAACCATTGAGACATTCCCCAGACAGAGCTGGATTCAGAGCTGGATTCAGCACACGGGCATGGGTCTGAAAATACCGTGTCATCACCACAATGTCTGCGGCCTGGGTGACAGCATCTCATTAGGTATTAGCACATGAATAGGAGAATTGTTCCTCTTCTATAAATTGGCACTTTACTGTATCGTTTGTTATTACAAAATAACTGTTGACTGGTTGGAGTTTGGAAATATGAGAAACTATTCTCTTTTCTCTTTTGTTTTTAAGTAATGAAAGCTATGAGCAGTGGTGGCTGTGGTAATAATATTACCATGTGTTACCCCGGCATGGCCTTCTCTTGTGTGTTACTTGTTAATATTCTAATGAAGCTCATATTCTGTATAAAGTCATGGAAATGTAAGAGTCTTAGGAGCTCTGTAATGTACAGTATACAAACCATGGTATGCAAATAGGGAGACACTGAAGTAAACTACAGTCTTCAGTCTTCACATTTTGTCTGCTCGCATACAACAAGAGCATAGCAAAGTGAAACCGTGCCAATGACCATTGTTGGGAAAGTTACTTTTAAAAAGCAATCCATTCCAGTTACAAGTTACTTGAATACAATGTTACCTAGTTACAGTAGCATATTACTTTGAAAACAAATGCAACCGCTTAAAGTTACAAACAGTTACTTCTCAGGCACCGTTTAAATTTGACATTTCTTTTCTGGTTTGGTCAGGCTGCAGCTCTAAATATTCTCTGAAGATCCAGCTATCGGGCCCCTTGTTCCCTCCTCTGATACCGTTTCCAAGCAGGATGATATGAAAAACAGGGTCATGTCACAAGAAAGGTGTGTTGTGTGTTTCGCTGCTGTTTGATACTGGAGCTGTCAGTCTTTGTGTTGTGTGTTTCGCTGCTGTTTGATAGTGGAGCTGTCAGTCTTTGTGTTGTGTGTTTCGCTGCTGTTTGATAGTGGAGCTGTCAGTCTTTGTGTTGTGTGTTTCGCTGCTGTTTGATCGTGGAGCTGTCAGTCTTTGTGTTGTGTGTTTCGCTGCTGTTTGATCGTGGAGCTGTCAGTCTTTGTGTTGTGTGTTTCGCTGCTGTTTGATAGTGGAGCTGTCAGTCTTTGTGTTGTGTGTTTCGTTGCTGTTTGATAGTGGAGCTGTCAGTCTTGGTGTTGTGTGTTTCACTGCTGTTTGATAGTGGAGCTGTCAGTCTTTGTGTTGTGTGTTTCGCTGCTGTTTGATACTGCAGCTGTCAGTCTTTGTGTTGTGTGTTTCGCTGCTGTTTGATAGTGGAGCTGTCAGTCTTTGTGTTGTGTGTTTCGCTGCTGTTTGATAGTGGAGCTGTCAGTCTTTGTGTTGTGTGTTTCGCTGCTGTTTGATAGTGGAGCTGTCAGTCTTTGTGTTGTGTGTTTCACTGCTGTTTGATCGTGGAGCTGTCAGTCTTTGTGTTGTGTGTTTCACTGCTGTTTGATACTGGAGCTGTCAGTCTTTGTGTTGTGTGTTTCACTGCTGTTTGATACTGGAGCTGTCAGTCTTTGTGTTGTGTGTTTCGCTGCTGTTTGATAGTGGAGCTGTCAGTCTTTGTGTTGTGTGTTTCACTGCTGTTTGATACTGGAGCTGTCAGTCTTTGTGTTGTCTGTTTCACTGCTGTTTGATACTGGAGCTGTCAGTCTTTGTGTTGTGTGTTTCGCTGCTGTTTGATAGTGGAGCTGTCAGTCTTTGTGTTGTGTGTTTCGCTGCTGTTTGATAGTGGAGCTGTCAGTCTTTGTGTTGTGTGTTTCACTGCTGTTTGATACTGGAGCTGTCAGTCTTTGTGTTGTGTGTTTCGCTGCTGTTTGATAGTGGAGCTGTCAGTCTTTGTGTTGTGTGTTTCGTTGCTGTTTGATAGTGGAGCTGTCAGTCTTGGTGTTGTGTGTTTCACTGCTGTTTGATAGTGGAGCTGTCAGTCTTTGTGTTGTGTGTTTCGCTGCTGTTTGATACTGCAGCTGTCAGTCTTTGTGTTGTGTGTTTCGCTGCTGTTTGATAGTGGAGCTGTCAGTCTTTGTGTTGTGTGTTTCGTTGCTGTTTGATAGTGGAGCTGTCAGTCTTGGTGTTGTGTGTTTCACTGCTGTTTGATAGTGGAGCTGTCAGTCTTTGTGTTGTGTGTTTCGCTGCTGTTTGATACTGCAGCTGTCAGTCTTTGTGTTGTGTGTTTCGCTGCTGTTTGATAGTGGAGCTGTCAGTCTTTGTGTTGTGTGTTTCGCTGCTGTTTGATAGTGGAGCTGTCAGTCTTTGTGTTGTCTGTTTCACTGCTGTTTGATACTGGAGCTGTCAGTCTTTGTGTTGTCTGTTTCATTGCTGTTTGATACTGGAGCTGTCAGTCTTTGTGTTGTGTGTTTCACTGCTGTTTGATAGTGGAGCTGTCAGTCTTTGTGTTGTGTGTTTCGCTGCTGATTGATACTGGAGCTGTCAGTCTTTGTGTTGTGTGTTCCAGGCACAGAGATTTAAAGACATGCTTTTCCAGGTTAGGAATCTCCAAGATGCCAGATTTGACTAAACTAGCCGTATAAATAAAATGCAGTATTGACACAATAAGAACAGGTGGGCAGTGTAGTGTATGTAAATAGGAGGTAGCATAGCATTGCTACAGTGTACGTGAGCAGGTAAACGGGACGTTTAATTCAATGCACTTTAATCTTTGCTTCTGCGGTCATCTGAACTGGTTGTATTTTGTGGGTTGTGTTGATTGTGTTTGTTTTGACCTCACTCTGTGGTATGGTTACTCTTCAGTGACCTGTTTTTTGTTTTTTTTGACAATTCTTCCTTGTTAGTAATCAGGTCGAGAGTTCACAGAATGACTTCAGTAACAGTTTGGGAGTCACTGGTTTCATTAGAAACTAACAGACACACAGCTGCAAAGCAGCTTTCATAGGTCACAACCTGGAATCTACCTGCAATTTAACACTTTGTAATCAGCACATCCTGCTGCTAATATCTCATCATCATTTAATCTCACAACTTGTATACCCCCACATCCAGAATGCTACAGCCCCATATCTTTAATAAAAACAAAGCACTCGTCGACAGTAAGTCTCTCATTGCCCTGAAAACCAAGTAAGCCTTTTCTCACCCAATCTTTGGAGTGTTGCTATAAAACTCACCTACATGCTCAGACGCTATGAAAAGATAGCTGTTAGATAGCTGGAAAAATGTTGGCTAAATGTTTAATGCAGGTTTTCTTTTGTGTTAAATATGTTTTAATGTCTTAGCTTGCTATTACTTGTGCAGGATGTGAACGTTTCCATTTGTAACTTTGTGTGACTCTGTGGTGCCTAGGGCTGTCTTTTTCCCTTTGTTTAAAATGAGATGTGACATCTCAGAGAATAGTTTTTCTAGTTACAGTAAATAAATATATAAAGTGACTGGCTTTTAGGCTTCTTGATGCATACATCTCAGCTGTCTTTCCTTGCTTTCAGCAGCTTCTAAAAAATAGAAAGGTGATTTTATTTTAGAGGAAATGACAGAACTTTGTATTAATATAATCTCTCAGTAGATTTGAGCAGCCCTGGGAAATGGTGTAGGCATATAAATGGCTCTCACAAGTACTGTCGGTATTAAAGGACATGTAGCTATACATGACTAAATCATTCCAGCAAATCTTATCGAATCTGTATTACCATCACTTTATATATCTCACACCTTGCTGTAAGAAGGATGCACACATTATGGTAAACATCTATTTGATTTGTAATTGTACTTTTTTGATAACATGCTTCACTTCTCATTAAAAGAAGGTATTTGACCCACTTGAGTTACTTCAGAAAGTTGGAATCCTTCTAGGAAAAACAATTCACAGCATTTTTTTTTTGACAATGACATTTCTTGCAACATAGCTTGTTAAAAAAAGTATTTAATCTTCCTTAAAAACATTTACAGCCAAGTAGGGTTTGATTGATTGTAAGACTCGTTAGCTGCTTTATTGAAGGTGGCACCTCACCATAGTCTGACAGATATTCTGCAGGTTTATAAGAAAAACATTGTGGGCTTTCTCGAGATTCAAATGTCTTATTTGTGGTGTTCTTTTTTGTAGGCCGCTGACTCAGTTTGAAGCACACTTATCTTTATTGTGTTGCTTCTATCTGTAATTGTTTTACTGTCTAACAGGACTCCCTTGTAAATGAGGCCTCGGTTTCAATGGGTAAATCTTCTGTAAAAATACATTTCATTTTATTTATTTTTAATAAAAACATGTAATCATTTCTAAGCATTCCTTCACTGAGCAGCGCTGTGTTGCATCTCATTGATGAAGCTTCACTGAGCAGCGCTGTGTTGCATCTCATTGATGAAGCTTCACTGAGCAGCGCTGTGTTGCATCTCATTGATGAAGCTTCACTGAGCAGCGCTGTGTTGCATCTCATTGATGAAGCTTCACTGAGCAGCGCTGTGTTGCATCTCATTGATGAAGCTTCACTGAGCAGCGCTGTGTTGCATCTCATTGATGAAGCTTCACTGAGCAGCGCTGTGTTGCATCTCATTGATGAAGCTTCACTGAGCAGCGCTGTGTTGCATCTCATTGATGAAGCTTCACTGAGCAGCGCTGTGTTGCATCTCATTGATGAAGCTTCACTGAGCAGCGCTGTGTTGCATCTCATTGATGAAGCTTCACTGAGCAGCGCTGTGTTGCATCTCATTGATGAAGCTTCACTGAGCAGCGCTGTGTTGCATCTCATTGATGAAGCTTCACTGAGCAGCGCTGTGTTGCATCTCATTGATGAAGCTTCACTGAGCAGCGCTGTGTTGCATCTCATTGATGAAGTCCAATGTTATTACAATTGTTGTATTTCTACAAACCAGCTTTTTGTCTTAGTTTTTCTAATTTTAGAATTAAACACAAATTTTGTATCTTTTTAAATTTGTTTTATCAATTTCTCTGTTAGACTGTTTTTACCAGCGGGGACCTTCCCTTCCACTAGTAGGGCGAGACGTCGTAGTCAGCCTCTAAGGTTGGGAAGTGAGCTTCACTTGCCCCCAAAGAGGACCCCCGGCTCCACGTAATCGCACCACCAATGCAAAGAAGACAGACCATTGTTAGTTACAAATGATAGTTAGTGATTAATTACATTTATACAATTGCCAATATATATATATATATATATATATATATACAGTGCCTTGCAAAAGTATTCAGACCCCTGACCTATTCTCTCATATTACTGAATTACAAATGGTACATTGAAATTTCATTCTGTTTGATATTTTATTTTAAAACACTGAAACTCAAAATCAATTATTGTAAGGTGACATTGGTTTTATGTTGGGAAATATTTTTAAGAAAAATAAAAAACTGAAATATCTTGCTTGCATAAGTATTCAACCCCCACACATTAATATTTGGTAGAGCCACCTTTCGCTGCAATAACAGCTTTAAGTCTTTTGGGGTAAGTATGTACCAGCTTTGCACACAGTGTCAGAGTGATTTTGGCCCATTCTTCTTGGCAGATTTGCTCCAAGTTGTTCAGGTTGGTTGAACGACGCTTGTGGACCGCAATTTTCAAATAGTGCCACAGATTCTCAATGGGATTGAGATCAGGACTTTGACTGGGCCACTGTAGGACATTCACCTTTTTGTTCTTGAACCACTCCAATGTTGCTTTGGCCTTGTGCTTGGGATCATTGTCCTGCTGAAAGGTGAATTTCCTCCCAAGCTTCAGTTTTTTAGCAGACTGAAGCAGGTTCTCTTGCAGTATTTCCCTGTATTTTACTCCATCCATTCTTCCTTCAATTTTAACAAGATGCCCAGTCCCTGCTGATGAGAAGCATCCCCACAGCATGATGCTGCCACCACCATACTTCACTGTAGGGATGGTGTGTCTTGAGGCATGGGCAGTGTTAGGTTTGCGCCACACATAGCGCTTTGAGCTTTGGCCAAAAAGCTCTATCTTGGTCTCATCTGACCACAAAACCTTTTCCCACATCGCAGCTGGATCACTCTCATGCTTTCTGGCAAACTCCAGACGTGCTTTCAGATGGTACTTTTTGAGTAACGGCTTCTTTCTTGCCACCCTCCCATTCAGGCCAGTGTTATGCAGAGCTCTTCATATGGTGACTAGTGCACCATTACTCCACTCCCAGCCACTGAACTCTGTAGCTCCTTCAAAGTGATTATTGACCTCTCTGTGGCTTCTCTCACAAGTCTCCTTGTTTGAGCGCTGAGTTTTGAGGGACGGCCTTTTCTTGGCAGTGCCTGGGTGGTGTGATGCAGCTTCCACTTCCTGATTATTGATCCAACTGTGCTCACTGGGATATCCAAACACTTGGATATTATTTTGTACCCTTTCCCTAATCTATGCATTTGTATTACTTTATCTCTAACTTCTGTAGAATGCTCTTTGGTCTTCAGTTTCCTTCAGATTCACAGACTGACCAATGATCCTTTAACAGTGGGGTTTTTATCCAGAAAATGTGACAGCAACCTTAATGGTTCACAGGTGGAGGCCAATGGTAAGGTAATTGTGTCCTCGTTAGGGCAATTTCTTTCATCGGTGTAAACTGGGAGCTTCCACAGCACAGGGGTTGAATAGTTATGCAAGCAAGATATTTCAGTTTTTTACTTTTCTTAAAAGTATTTCCCAACATAAAACCAGTGTCACCTTACAATAATTGATTTTGAGTTTCAGTGTTTTAAAATAAAATATCAAACAGAATGAAATTTCAATGTACCATTTGTAATTCAGTAATATGAGAGAACTGGTCAGGGGTCTGAATACTTTTGCAAGGCACTGTATATATATATATATATATATATATATATATATATATATATATATATATATATATATTTTTTTTTTTTTTTTAATTCAACTAATCAACTAATCGATTTCAACATTGGCTGCTGATGTTGCTGCACCTCTATGGAATGAATAGGAGAATGCGATTGGAGAGGAACAGGGCGTGTCCACCGGGTGGCGTGGGGTGGCAGCCGCCCCCCCCCACCAGAGAGCTCTGCCACCCCGACCGCCACCACAGCTGGCTGACTGACCGGAATCGCCCCTCCCCCACGCATCCCTTACCAGGATTATTGTCTTTAAATATTGAATGGATGCTATTGTCATATATATATTTTGTTTAAATAAACATTGCCCGTATAGTCCAATCAGATGATGTGTGAAGGACGGAGGGGGTGGGTTTAAGTGGTACCGGTAGTTTGACACACAGCACACCAGACCACTCACGGCGACTGTGAAGCTGAGCTTCCAATTATTCAGGCAAACGGAGGCGGAGCAGAAGAACCCAAGGTAAATTCAGCTTGAAACACTTAGTTCAAATAAAAAAAGACAAGAGCAATCATATTACATAAAAGCAGAGGTGTATTAAACATACGACACATGTAAAAGTTCATTGTTGTGTCCATCAGTAGTAAAATTGTAAAGGTTCATACAAGTTTATTTATAAATCCATGGTACCTAACCTATAACGATACAAGAGGATACATGAGTCTTTTTATCTGCATTTTAAACATCAAATAGATGATTGAAATAGCCTATATAAATAATGTCTCATTTTTGGAAGTGGATAATTAAGAGCAGGCAGTAGGGGAATTGAAAATAATGAATGAAAGGCTTTATTTGAAAATAGAAACACCATTGTTCTTTAACCTAAAATAATATATGTACCTGTTATTACAGAACACAATCCTAATGGATTAATACCTTATTTGCCAAGATCTTCCTGTAATGAAATATTATTGCCTTCTCCAGTCTCCTTCTTCTTCTTCATCATAATAATATTAGTAATAGAGACTTGAGTCATGTTCCATACACATGTACTATTTACTATTTAAAATAGTTCATTGTCACTATAAGGGTAATTTTCAAAACATTTTGTTCCTGTACAAAATGTGCTCCTCCACTTACTCCAGATTAGCCTCAGGCCAGCTATTTTTCCAAAAAGCTTTGGAAATCCCCCTGCATATGTGCATGCAGGCTATGAGTTAATATGACTATAGTTATAATATAGTGGTATTTTTGTAGGGTCAAGGTATGATCAAGCCATCAGTGAGACCAGACCACCTCTTCAGGTGAATGCAGTCAGAGGCAGAATAGAGAGAGAGATTTCACAGAGGAGAGTTCAGACAGTGAATAATGTCATAAGAACATAAGAAAGTTTACAAACAAGAGGAGGCTATTCGGCCCATCTTGCTCATTTGGTTGTTAGTAGCTTATTGATCCCGGAATATCATCAAGCAGCTTCTTGAAGGATCCCAGGGTGTCAGCTTCAACAACATTACTGGGGAGTTGGTTCTGAATGCCCCTTTATCTAATCTCCATTTGTGACCCCTGGTCCTTGTTTCTTTTTTTAGGTCAAAAAACTCGACATTGTCAATACCTTTTAGAATTTGGAATGCTTGAATCAGATCGCCATGTAGTCTTCTTTGTTCAAGACTGAATAGATTCAATTCTATAGCCTGTCTGCATATGACATGCCTTTTAAACTTGAATAATTCTGGTCACTCTTCTTTGCACTCTTTCTAGATCAGCAATATCCTTTTTGTAGTGAAGTGACCAGAACTGGACACAATATTCTAGATGAGGTCTAGATGAAGACATTTCTGAGTCAACATTAACTCCTAGGTTTTTTTTCATAGAGCCCTTCTTCAATTTAAGTGTCTCCCATATGATATTTATAATGCACATTTTTATTGCCTGCATGCAGTACCTTACACTTTTCTCTATTAAATGTTATTTGCCATGTGTCTGCACAGTTGTGAATGCTGTCTAGATCATTTTGAATGACCTTTGCTGCTGTAACAGTGTTTGCCACTCCTCCTATTTTTGTGTCGTCTGCAAATTTAACAAGTTTGCTCACTTGTTAAACTTGTGTAAGAGATTCCAGAGGCCCAGCTCACACTCTCAACAACATGTGTTTGAAACATGCTTGTGTTTCATGCCTCCCAGCAGTTGTGTAAAAGCATTGTGAGAGTCCTTGACTGGGGTTAATAATAGACTAGGAGCAGGTCGTGGTTATGTGCCAGACTGTCATAGATAACAATCAAGATGTTCTCCCAGACAGAAACATCTATCTGTTCAGAATGCTTGACTTGGCCATGGATGCCTGCATTCATCTAGCCATACGGGGGAGTCCTGATCTGCGGGTTCAATAGAGAATATGTGATCATTTCTATGTTGTGTAGTAAAGCATGTGTAGTGAAAGACAATGGAACAATTTTCCAAGAGCCTCACATACAGTAACTCCTGCAGTGAATTCATTCTGTGTGAAATAGGTCACTTTGCATGTCTTAGTTTATCTTTTTTCTTTTCTTTTAAGCAAGTTGCTAATTTCACCCTTTGTTCACAGCAACATGGAGCTAAACAAGCTTGGAGTCCAGCAATAGAGCAGGGAACTTTCCAGGCTTTCCTATTAATTTTATATGTCACACATACATAAAAACAGACTAAACATCTTCAAAGGCTCTCTCACAGTCAGGGGCCAGATCCTCACTCTTCACGAATGGCTCTGTAAGGGAAAACCTGCCATTGATGTAAATGTATTCCTTCAGAACCATTTAACATCAGCAGGATGTAAAGAACAAATGCCTCTCACTCTGCGTTTTCATCTTTTCCTGTCAAAGTGCTTCTCAGCGTGACCTGTTCAGCAGCACTAAATCTTCAACAGTGAAGTTCAAACCTCAAAACCAAGCCCTGGAAAAGGAGTCCTGGGATAGCACCAGGTGGGTTGCAGTATCGTGTGTATGTCTGGTGCAGTATTTGTTGCATCAGGTGAAACTGCTGGAAATGATACTCGCAGCCTAATTGGAGGCTGTTATTCCATCATGTATATCACTGAAATGAAGGCGCTGTACCAGCGATGGAAGAAGTCTTGTCCTGAAAACGCTTGTTATTCATAAATTTACTGAAGCACGGTTTTCTGAAGAACAGAATAAAATGAGTGCATGTTTAATCAGGAGCAGCAATGAGAAAGCTGCTGTATCTTGAAATCGGACGATCACTGAAGCACCTTGGGGACTGGCAGTCTTTGCTTTCTTATGGGTGTCTTTTCTTTTCTCTCTGTCTGCTGTAGAATATAGAGATAACCTTATCATTTGCTGCCAAGCTGTAAACAGAGTTGAATGCTCTCTTGTGCTGGGCCACCAAAAAAAAAAAAGGTTAAAAAAGCAATTTTCACACATCGTGAAATTATTGATATAATCCTGAGAGCATTTTGATTCAGTGATTTAAAAATAAATACAAGATTTTGAAACCTGTAGCAATTTGAGAATTTTTCAATGTCAAATCCCAACCACTGAGCATATGTATATATTGATAGAAAGGTGAATTCTGCAATGGATTTGTATGTCTATAAGGGTTGTACTGTATTTACTTAGTCACTGTTTTCTGGTGCATACTGCAAAACAAATCATTCCAAGAGGTACTAGATCCCAGCTACCACACACTCTGCCCCTGCAGATAATTACCACACACTCTGCCTCTGCAGATAATTACCACTCACTCTGAACCCTGCAGATAATTACCACACACTCTGAACCCTGCAGATAATTACCACACACTCTGAACCTTGCAGATAATTACCACACACTCTGAACCCTGCAGATAATTACCACACACTCTGCCCCTGCAGATAATTACCACACACTCTGAACCCTGCAGATAATTACCACACACTCTGCCCCTGCAGATAATTACCACACACTCTGAACCCTGCAGATAATTACCACACACTCTGAACCCTGCAGATAATTACCACACACTCTGCCCCTGCAGATAATTACCACACACTCTGAACCTTGCAGATAATTACCACACACTCTGAACCCTGCAGATAATTACCACACACTCTGAACCCTGCAGATAATTACCACACACTCTGCCCCTGCAGATAATTACCACACACTCTGCCCCTGCAGATAATTACCACACACTCTGCCCCTGCAGATAATTACCACACACTCTGCCCCTGCAGATAATTACCACACACTCTGCCCCTGCAGATAATTACCACACACTCTGCCCCTGCAGATAATTACCACACACTCTGAACCCTGCAGATAATTACCACACACTCTGCCCCTGCAGATAATTAACACACACTCTGAACCCTGCAGATAATTACCACACACTCTGAACCCTGCAGATAATTACCACACACTCTGAACCCTGCAGATAATTACCACACACTCTGCCCCTGCAGATAATTACCACACACTCTGCCCCTGCAGATAATTACCACACACTCTGCCCCTGCAGATAATTACCACACACTCTGAACCCTGCAGATATTTACCACACACTCTGAACCTTGCAGATAATTAGCACACACTCTGCCCCTGCAGATAATTAGCACACACTGTGCCCCTCTGTTTTATTTGTTTAATTTAAGAGCCTCATTGTAATGAATGACTATTCTTTCATTATTGCTCAGAGTAATCACAGGTTTAGAAATGGATTGGGTTGGGTTGTCTTTTTTTCCCATTGCTGGCTCTGGGTGGCCTGTCATCTCATGAACATGTTTGTTAAGGGATTTCCTGCAGCATGCATTTTAAATGCTTTACTTCCCTTTGTAACTTCGCTCCTTACAGCTAGTCTTACTTATTATTTCCAAGAATATTTCAATTGCAGTTTGAATATGTTAAAATGCTTCTGAATTCCTCACTGAAACTAAAGGGCTGTATGGCACAGTTTGGGAGATCATTGTGTCATTTCCAGTTTTCTTTATCAAAATGGCAAAATACTTGTAACACAATGTGGCCAAAAGAGAAAATCGGAAGTGTGCATGAGTGTAGGGAAAAGTGTTACATTTTTAGAAAAATGACTTTTAAGTTAAAAGTCTCAAAGACAGAACTAGTAATAGACTTCTTAAAAAAAATAGAAAAATCAGTCAGACATTCCCTTGAACTTTTCAGAACCCTGGTGCTTGTAAATATATTTCATGAGTAAGTGTCTGTCTCTCGATTTAAGGTACAAGTTTAGTGGACTGGTTTGGCTATAATAAAACAAAATAGGATCAACAGTATCCACTTACTTCCTAAAGCACAGTATGGATTTATAGATATTAATAAAGTCACCAGTATGCTAATAGGTCGGTCCAGTAAAATCAGAGATAGGGTGGTGTTTAAGCAGATTTCTTCAGATCTGAGCAGTTCTGTGCAGCCGAGTATACTGCACAACTAGCTGCATGACATCACAATGCAGCTCAGCCAATCGTGCAGCAAGAAACCAACTGCCAAGGCGTCAGGATTTACCTGTGAAGAACACTCAGCTGTATCTTATGATACTGAATGATGAGATTTTGTTAACTTTACTTTGATTCATGTTGGTAATAAACCTGTGCTGATAATGTATTATGTGGTCTAGGTTTATTTATTCAATTTGTTTTATTGATGTACTGTAGCTCATAAAACATGTATGTTGAGTGGTCATAATTCTAAATATTAGTATACATTATTACTGTATGTATTTTACAAACATGTAAAAGATTAAATCTTTTGTGTTCTATTGGTATATATATATATATATATATATATATATATATATATATATATATATATATATATATATATATATATATATATATATACAGTACTGTGCAAAAGTTTTAGGCAGGTGTGAAAAAATGCTGTAAAGTAAGAATGCTTTCAAAAATAGACATGTTAATAGATTATATTTATCAATTAACTAAATGCAAAGTGAGTGAACAGAAGAAAAATCTAAATCAAATCCATATTTGGTGTGACCACCCTTTGCCTTCAAAACAGCATCAATTCTTCTAGGTACACTTGCACAAAGTCAGGGATTTTGTAGGCATATAGTCAGGTGTATGATTAAACAATTATACCAAACAGGTGCAATCATCAATCAATATGAGGTTGAAACACAATCATTGAAACAGCTGTGCAGGAGGAATAAAACTGGGTGAGGAACAGCCAAACTCAGCTAACAAGGTGAGGTTGCTGAAGACAGTTTACTGTCAAAAGTCATACACCATGGCAAGACTGAGCACAGCAACAAGACACAAGGTAGTTATACTGCATCAGCAAGGTCTCTCCCAGGCAGAAATTTCAAGGCAGACAGGGGTTTCCAGATGTGCTGTCCAAGCTCTTTGAAGAAGCACAAAGAAACGGGCAACGTTGAGGACCGTGAGACGCAGTGGTCGGCCAAGGAAACTTACTGCAGCAGATGAAAGACACATCATGCTTACTTCCTTCGCAATCGGAAGATGTCCAGCAGTGCCATCAGCTCAGAATTGGCAGAAAACAGTGGGACCCTGGTACACCCATCTGCTGTCCGGAGAAGTCTGGTCAGAAGTGGCCTTCATGGAAGACTTGCGCCAAAAGCCATACCTCCGACGTGGAAACAAGGCCAAGCGACTCAACTATGCACGAAAACACAGGAACTGGGGTGCAGAAAAATGGCAGCAGGTGCTCTGGACTGATGAGTCAAAATTTGAAATATTTGGCTGTAGCAGAAGGCAGTTTGTTCAGCGAAGGGCTGGAGAGCGTACATGAATGAGTGTCTGCAGGCAACAGTGAAGCATTGTGGAGGTTCCTTGCAAGTTTGGGGCTGCATTTCTGCAAATGGAGTTGGGGATTTGGTCAGAATTAATGGTCTCCTCAATGCTGAGAAGTACAGGCAGATACTTATCCATCATGCAATACCATCAGGGAGGCATCTGATTGGCCCCAAATTTATTCTGCAGCATGACAACCACCCCAAACATACAGCGAAAGTCATTAAGAACTATCTTCAGCGTAAAGAAGAACAAGGAGTCCTGGAAGTGATGGTATGGCCCCACAGAGCCCTGATCTCAACATCATCGAGTCTGTCTGGGATTACATGAAGAGAGAGAAGCAACTGAGGCTGCTTAAATCCACAGAAGAACGGTGGTTAGTTCTCCAAGATGTTTGGGCCAACCTACCTGCCGAAGTTCCTTCAAAACTGTGTGCAAGTGTACCTAGAAGAATTGATGCTTGATGCTGTTTTGAAGGCAAAGGGTGGTCACACCAAATATGGATTTGATTTAGATTTTTCTTCTGTTCACTCACTTTGCATTTAGTTAATTGATAAATATAATCTATTAACATGTCTATTTTTGAAAGCATTCTTACTTTACAGCATTTTTTCACACCTGCCTAAAACTTTTGCACAGTACTGTATATATATATATATATATATATGGATTGAGGGGTGCACTCAGCAAGCCCCTCCAGAGGGAACTAAAACGTTTCCAGTGTGTTTTCAACTTTAAAACCTGCCAGAATTGCGTTAGGATCTTAAATCAGCTCATTTGAAAGGGACAAGGGCTTAGTATTTGGAGAGCCAGGTATAATTGGTGACCAGTTGGTTTGTGTAGCAGGCCTTAGAATCTGAAATAAAAAGAAGCCCATAGCCTTTCCTTTATCAGCTCTTCTTGGAGGAATTGGTGATTAATTTACTCGGGAGGAGGCCTAATAAAGGAGATTTGAAGAAAAAAAACCCACAAAGCTATAAATATTTCACTTATCAATGATCCTCACAAAGTTTCAAAGTTTACTCTTCAGATTCCTCCCCCCCAGTCTAAGATGTTTTCTTGACAAGCTGTTTAATTATTCCTCTTTGCACACAGAGACAGATAGCACTGCAGTACCTGGCTGTGTATTTAAAGGGATAGTGTCTTGAATAGCTTTTTTTATTCAGTATATATTGTTAATATTCTTTTTTGTTTGTTATTTGATTATTACACTTTTCTTTAAAATAAACAACAAAAATCCCCAATGCTGAGGACTTGGTTTTAACACTGAAGACAAGGTGAGCCACCAACTCCTTACAGTACCTGCTGTTTGAAGATCTCCCATCCAGGCAAAGTCCAGCCCTGCTTATCTGACAGGAGCAGAATCCAAGGCATTGCTGAAAGCCATACAGAGGTACTGTAGTGCCAAATGGGTTATCAATGATAAAACAAAGAAAGTAAAGTCTTAGACCTGATCGAACTCATGCATGGACACTTAGGCCGGATTGAACTCATGCTAGGACACTTAGACCTGATTGCACTCATGCTATGACAGTCTTAGACCTGATTGAACTCATGCTAGGACACTTAGACCTGATTGCACTCATGCTATGACAGTCTTAGACCTGATTGAACTCATGCTAGGACACTTAGACCTGATTGAACTCATACTAGGACACTTAGACCTGATGGAACTCATGCTAGGACATTTTGTGACTGGTGGAACTGTGTCAGAAATTGTGGTCAGGCCTGACGATCTTGTTAAACAGAAAATCACTCTTTTCAGTTCAGTAACTGCTACTGTCGAGGTTCATTCATTAAAGGTGTATTGGTATTTAACAAAAGAGCCCTGGGGGGTGCATTTTACAAGAGGTATTTGTTAAAGTTCAAATCATTTGATTACAAAAACATGAAATGGTTCAACATGAAACATTCAAAGCATATGAATGCAGTTCTTCTAATAAACTACCTCCCAGTGACTGTCGGAAGATATTACCCAATACCAATGGCAGCCTCTCTAGATGAACAGGATATTTCAGCAGATGCCCAAAGTTGTGATTAAGCTGCCTGTGACCTGAAACCTATAGACGAATCATGAATAAGAATGCAAGAATGTAGACCACAACCAGACTATATATTAATCTGTCAGCAGGATTAGTGTGTTCGGGGGAGTGTAATGGAAAGATGCAGGTATGGTGACACATTGGAGGGGTGATGAGAGCTGGATGGTTCCTGTACCAAAAGCATGATTCATTTCTGACCAGCTGCGATAAATAGAATGAATTATGTTATTAATCTCAAGATATTTATAGTGCTCAGGTCTGTGTGTGCGTGTCCACATGGAAATCACAGCAGGAAATAAGAAGTCCCTGGTTTTCATCAGCAAGTGTTGTGGAAACATTCTTGTCATAAAGAAGGCTAAATCCCAGTGGTGGCCATCATGTGAAGGAGCCTTGCTCATCAATCTGGGGTATTGAAACCCTGGTAATACAGCAGGGCTCTCACTGGGAAAGCAGTGGTTTTAGGGATCACTTGCTCAGCACTCTGGGGCGTTGTAAGCCTGGTAATATAGCAGGACTCTCATTGGGAAAGCAGTGGTTTTAGGGATCACTTGTTCAGCACTCCGGGGTATTGAAACCCTGGTAATACAGCAGGGCTCTCACTGGGAAAGCAGTGGTTTTAGGGATCACTTGCTCAGCACTCTGGGGCGTTGTAAGCCTGGTAATATAGCAGGACTCTCATTGGGAAAGCAGTGGTTTAAGGGATCATAAGAACATAAGAACATAAGAATATAAGAAAGTTTACAAACGAGAGGAGGCCATTCAGCCCATCTTGCTCGTTTGGTTGTTGGAACTTATTGATCCCTGAATCTCATCAAGCAGCTTCTTGAAGGATCCCAGGGTGTCAGCTTCAACAACATTACTGGGTAGTTGGTTTCAGACCCTCACAATTCTCTGTGTAAAAAAGTGCCTCCTATTTTCTGTTCTGAATGCCCCTTTATCTAATCTCCATTTGTGACCCCTGGTCCTTGTTTCTTTTCAGGTCAAAAAGTCTCCTGGGTCGACATTGTCAATACCTTTTAGAATTTTGAATGCTTGAATCAGATCACCGCATAGTCTTCTTTGTTCAAGACTGAATAGATTCAGTTCTTTTAGCCTGTCTGCATACAGAATGCCTTTTAAACCCGGGATAATTCTGGTGGTTCTTCTTTGCACTCTTTCTAGAGCAGCAATATCCTTTTTGTAACGAGGTGACCAGAACTGAACACAATATTCTAGATGAGGTCTTACTAATGCATTGTAAAGTTTTAACATTACTTCCCTTGATTTAAATTCAACACTTTTCACAGTATATTCGAGCATCTTGTTGGCCTTTTTTATAGCTTCCCCACATTGTCTAGATGAAGACATTTCTGAGTCAACATAAACTCCTAGGTCTTTTTCATAGATTCCTTCTTGAATTTCAGTATCTCCCATGTGATATTTGTAATTAGGACTTCTGTTTTTTCGGGTTTTATTAATTGTATTTTTCGGTGCTTATTTTTAGCTATTTTCCAGTTTTATGTAAATCATTTTTTTCGGGGCTTTCGTTTTTGATATATTGTATGAAATTAGTGTTTTCGGTTACTTTCCAAAATGCTTGAGCTTTTTTGTGTCAAAATATGTATAGTAACTCGAGAGTACTTGCACACTTAAGTTGTACCTTCTTTCCTTTGCTGTCTTCCACAACGAAATCCTTATGGTCACAGGCACATTCTTCTGGGGTTTTTGTGTGCAGGCATTTTTGTACATTTCGCCACAATTCTGTTTTAAATCCTCCGTATCTTAAATGTAATACAGCTTTAAATCCTGCTAGCATGCCTCCATCCTGATTGTAATCTCGTTTTAAATCTCGCAAGCGGAGTCTCCAATAGAAATGTAGGAATGAACTGTCACTCAGTAGTTGGGGCGGGTTTAAAGTATTCAAAACAAATCAAAAATAGATACAAGTCAGGAAGGTGGGACATTGCCCAGCAGCACTGGGAAATGTATTTATTATTATTTTTGTAGCAGGTTTTATTTATTTTTTAATGGGAATAGGGTAAAGTAAACGTGAATAGATTAACCATTTCCATAGTTTTTCTGGTGTTTTCTTGGCTATCCACCAATTTAATTTTTTGTGTACCGGGGGTGTTTTATCGGGTTTTATCAGTTAAAACCGAAAATCAGAAGCCCTATTTAAAATGCACATTTTTATTGCCTGCATGGAATACTTTACACTTTTCTCTATTAAATGTCATTTGCCATGTGTCTGCCCAGTTCTGAATGCTGTCTAGATCATTTTGAATGACCTTTGCTGCTGCAACAGTGTTTGCCACTCCTCTTACTTTTGTGTCATCTGCAAATTTAACAAGTTTGCTTACTATACCAGAATCTAAATCATTAATGTAGATTTGGAATAGCAGAGGACCTAATACTGATCACTGTGGTACTCCACTGGTTACTTCGCTGAATTGTGAGGTTTCTCCTCTAATCTTAATCCTTGTATTCATGTCTGCACCTGTTTTTCTACCTACAAAGGCTACCAAGAGAACCTTTTTTTGCTTTTAATGGCACTATTGTTGTCAGCATGGCATTTGAAATAAATTTGTTGTTAGCAAAAGATATGATCAGAATGTAACATGACCCATTCAGGAGTGTGATTCTTCTCTGGGAGATTAATAGAACAAACCCAGCAGGTTCATTTGCACAATACCACCACTGCTTCCAAGGAACTTGTTTTGATACTGTTTCCATGGCAAGAGAATATATCTACAGTTAGACAAGAAAACAAATCAGAGATAACAGAGAGGATACACAGTTGTTCCAACTGGGTAAAATAATGGATGAGTGAGGGAAAGCATGAACACAAACTTTCCTTTGTTCCAGTTTATTATCATTAGAATTTGAATCCTTTTTTTGGAATTTATAGTTTCAAAACACTCAGTCAGAACTCCTCCATGGTAGAAGAGCAGTGTAAGAACCCATGACCTTCCCGTCAGAGTCTGCACACTGGCAAGATCCAGGCTCCATGATAGTCAGTGGCTGAGGTGGGATTTGAACCGGGGACCTCCTGGTTACAAGCCCGTTTCTTTAACCACTGGACCACACAGCCATAAAGTAATCGCTATATGTAGGAATTGCGTTACTCGGTATCTATTTCTGTCCATGCATTGTTAAAAAATAGCAGCAACATCTGCCCATTGGACCCCAATTAAGGCTTAGTTAATGCTTTTATTACAGAGCTTACCCAGGAACCCAGCAAGTGTGCAGGATACAGTTTTAGAACTCTGTGAATCTTCTCATTGAAATACCATTCTGTGAGTGTGGGTGTTCAAACTCCAGTGGAGCCCAGTCATTATTGAGAGAGCGCTGTTCCAACCCCAATGGAGCCCAGTCATTATTGAGAGAGAGAGAGAGAGCTGCTCAAACCCCAATGGAGCCCAGTCATTTTTGAGAGAGAGAGCTGTTCAAACCCCAATGGAGCCCAGTCATTATTGAGAGAGCGCTGTTCAAACCCCAATGGAGCCCAGTCATTATTGAGAGAGAGCTGCTCAAACCCCAATGGAGTCCAATCATTATTGAGAGAGAGAGAGCTGCTCAAACCCCAATGGAGCCCAGTCATTATTGAGAGAGAGAGAGAGAGAGAGAGCTGCTCAAACCCCAATGGAGCCCAGTCATTATTGAGAGAGAGCTGTTCAAACCCCAATGGAGCCCAGTCATTATTGAGAGAGCGCTTCTCAAACCCCAATGGAGTTCAGTCATTGTTGAGAGAGAGAGAGCTGCTCAAACCCCAATGGAGCCCAGTCATTATTGAGAGAGCGCTGCTCAAACCCCAATGGAGCCCTCATTATTGAGAGAGAGAGAGCTGCCCAATGGAGCCCAGTCATTATTGAGAGAGAGCTGCTCAAACCCCAATGGAGCCATCATTATTGAGAGAGCGCTGTTCAAACCCCAATGGAGCCCAGTCATTATTGAGAGAGCGCTGCTCAAACCCCAATGGAGTCCAGTCATTATTGAGAGAGAGAGAGAGAGCTGCTCAAACCCCAATGGAGCCCAGTCATTATTGAGAGAGAGAGCTGCTCAAACCCCAATGGAGCCCAGTCATTATTGAGAGAGCGCTGCTCAAACCCCAATGGAGTCCAGTCATTATTGAGAGAGAGAGAGAGAGCTGTTCAAACCCCAATGGAGCCCAGTCATTATTGAGAGAGAGCTGCTCAAACCCCAATGGAGCCCAGTCATTATTGAGAGAGAGAGAGAGAGCTGCTCAAACCCCAATGGAGCCCAGTCATTATTGAGAGAGCGCTGCTCAAACCCCAATGGAGTCCAATCATTATTGAGAGAGAGGGATGCTCAAACCCCAATGGAGTCCAGTTATTATTGAGAGAGAGAGCTGCTCAAACCCCAATGGAGCCCAGTCATTATTGAGAGAGAGAGAGAGAGCTGCTCAAACCCCAATGGAGCCCAGTCATTATTGAGAGAGAGAGAGAGCACTGCTCAAACCCCAATGGAGCCCAGTCATTATTGAGAGAGCGCTGCTCAAACCCCAATGGAGTCCAATCATTATTGAGAGAGAGCTGCCCAATGGAGCCCAGTCATTATTGAGAGAGAGCTGCTCAAACCCCAATGGAGCCATCATTATTGAGAGAGTGCTGTTCAAACCCCAATGGAGCCCAGTCATTATTGAGAGAGAGAGAGAGAGAGCTGCTCAAACCCCAATGGAGTCCAATCATTATTGAGAGAGAGAGAGCTGCTCAAACCCCAATGGAGCCCAGTCATTATTGAGAGAGAGAGAGCTGCTCAAACCCCAATGGAGCCCAGTCATTATTGAGAGAGAGAGAGCTGCTCAAACCCCAATGGAGCCCAGTCATTATTGAGAGAGAGAGAGCTGCTCAAACCCCAATGGAGCCCAGTCATTATTGAGAGAGCGCTGCTCAAACCCCAATGGAGCCCAGTCATTATTGAGAGAGAGAGAGAGCTGCCCAATGGAGCCCAGTTATTATTGAGAGAGAGAGCTGCTCAAACCCCAATGGAGCCCAGTCATTATTGAGAGAGAGAGAGCTGCTCAAACCCCAATGGAGCCCAGTCATTATTGAGAGAGAGAGAGCTGCTCAAACCCCAATGGAGCCCAGTCATTATTGAGAGAGCGCTGTTCAAACCCCAATGGAGCCCAGTCATTATTGAGAGAGAGAGAGAGCTGTTCAAACCCCAATGGAGCCCAGTCATTATTGAGAGAGCGCTGTTCAAACCCCAATGGAGCCCAGTCATTATTGAGAGAGAGAGAGAGCTGCCCAATGGAGTCCAGTTATTATTGAGAGAGAGAGCTGTTCAAACCCCAATGGAGCCCAGTCATTATTGAGAGAGAGAGAGCTGTTCAAACCCCAATGGAGCCCAGTCATTATTGAGAGAGCGCTGTTCAAACCCCAATGGAGCCCAGTCATTATTGAGAGAGAGAGAGCTGCTCAAACCCCAATGGAGCCCAGTCATTATTGAGAGAGAGAGAGAGAGCTGTTCAAACCCCAATGGAGCCCAGTCATTATTGAGAGAGAGAGCTGCTCAAACCCCAATGGAGCCCAGTCATTATTGAGAGAGAGAGAGAGAGCTGCTCAAACCCCAATGGAGCCCAGTCATTATTGAGAGAGCGCTGCTCAAACCCCAATGGAGCCCAGTCATTATTGAGAGAGAGCTGCTCAAACCCCAATGGAGCCATCATTATTGAGAGAGAGCTCCACACTGCTGCTCCAGCTCCAGTTGCTTTTACCTGGCTCCGGCTCCAGAGCCATAAAAAATAATGCAAACTAGGATGGTATCATTATTTATAACGTTTTTTTAATTGATGTTGCTTGGTGTGATAGGGTACTATTATTATTATTATTATTAAGCCCTGTTTTGTTTAATTCTGTATAATATTGTGTTGATTCAGCAGGGAGAGGGTTAACTTCCTCTCCCTGCCTTCACTTGTGGAATGCAGGTGGTCAGGAGATAAATGATCAGCAATTATCATTTATTATTATTTGTTTATTTAGCAGACGCCTTTATCCAAGGCGACTTACAGAGACTAGGGTGTGTGAATTATGCATCAGCTGCAGAGTCACTTACAATTATGTCTCACCTCAAAGACGGAGGACAAGGAGGTTAAGTGACTTGCTCAGGGTCACACAACGAGTCAATGGCTGAGGTGGGATTTGAACCGGGGACCTCCTAGTTACAAGCCCATTTCTTTAACCACTGGACCACACAGCCTCCTGCAGCAACATTGTTTCATTAGTTCCTGACCAGAGTGTGTTAGTCTGAGTTGGAGAGAGACGTGTTGCATGTAAAACGATTGCTACTTACTGTGAACCATCCTGAAGGTACTCATATCCTTTCTTTGTTTGTGTTTGTTTATTTTGGACATCGAGCCATTTTCTTTTATTATTTAAAAGCCTGTTACGACTGTTTAAATATAGCACTATACATCTCCACGTGTTGCTACAACTGTTTAAATATAACACTATACATCCCCACATGCTGCTACAACTGTTTAAATATAACACTATACATCCCCACATGCTGCTACAACTGTTTAAATATAACACTATACATCCCCACATGCTGCTACAACTGTTTAAATATAACACTATACATCCCCACATGCTGCTACAACTGTTTAAATATAACACTATACATCCCCACATGCTGCTACAACTGTTTAAATATAACACTATACATCCCCACATGCTGCTACAACTGTTTAAATATAACACTATACATCCCCACATGCTGCTACAACTGTTTAAATATAACACTATACATCCCCACATGCTGCTACAACTGTTTAAATATAACACTATACATCCCCACATGCTGCTACAACTGTTTAAATATAACACTATACATCCCCACATGCTGCTACAACTGTTTAAATATAACACTATACATCCCCACATGCTGCTACAACTGTTTAAATATAACACTATACATCCCCACATGCTGCTACAACTGTTTAAATATAACACTATACATCCCCACATGCTGCTACAACTGTTTAAATATAACACTATACATCCCCACATGCTGCTACAACTGTTTAAATATAACACTGTACATCCCCACATGCTGCTACAACTGTTTAAATATAACACTATACATCCCCACATGCTGCTACAACTGTTTAAATATAACACTATACATCCCCACATGCTGCTACAACTGTTTAAATATAACACTATACATCCCCACATGCTGCTACAACTGTTTAAATATAACACTATACATCCCCACATGCTGCTACAACTGTTTAAATATAACACTATACATCCCCACATGCTGCTACAACTGTTTAAATATAACACTATACATCCCCACATGCTGCTACAACTGTTTAAATAACATACCTGTAATTCTTCTTTTCATTGTTAACATCCTGACAACTTTTTACACTTATAACTTTAAAGTCTGTTTCAAAGCTCTTTTCAAAATGGCTGCTCTAGTGCACTGGGGTTTGAGATCTGTTCTCTAAATCACTGCAGGAGGAGCAATTAAAAAAATAAACATTAAAACAAGTGCTCTGGCTTTTATGTTCCGTACCACATCATGGATCGTTATTGCTGTGTTACCTGTTTGACAATGTGGGCAATAATCCTTACACTATCAGTGCACTAGAGTGGACATTTTGAAAAGAGCTTGAAACAAACTGTAAAGTTATACGTGTAAAAAGCTGTCAGGATGTTAACAATAAAAAGATAAATTACAGGTACCTTATTTAAATAGTTGTAGCAACATGTGAGAACCAGTGGTGTGCCGTAATGGACTGGGGTAGCAGAGTCGTCGCGACCGCACCCCCCCCCACCCCACCCCACCCCTCCTTTTTTTAAGTGGCAGCTAACAGTAAGCCACAGAAACTTTTCATAATTTGAATTCTGAAAGTGCCGAGTATATTCTTTCCCTTCCCATGTCAGCTCGAGGATCTGTGGTGTATATCCCTTTTTTAACAATCTCCAATTTTTCAGAGAATGTTCTGTTTGAAAAAGGATTTGTAACCAAATCGACTATGATGTCTCAGTTTTCTCACATTTCTTTTTTATTTTAGTGTAAAATAAAATTTGAAATAATTAGATGTTGTAAAGGTATTTGTATTTATCAATGTATATTTATAAGCAATATCGTGCGAAATCCAGCTATCCTCCTAACTGCAGTGCTAACCAAGGAATATTCATGTTTTGTGGTTGCTCACTAATGATTGGTCAGCTATCAGAGCTTTGACTTTCCCATTGATTGCTAAAGCAGGCCTTCAAGTGAGGCAGAGAATGCTTTGGGAGATTTATGGGCCACCTCTGCTCACTCCTGATTGGTCGCCTGTCTAAAAAAAAGGACATTCTTCGACTCGCCTATCGGTTAAACTCACTCAAGCCCTTCAACTGAAACGGAGAATACCCTCAACTGTTTTTTTTCTAGCGTCTGGTCGTTGTTTTAGACTTATGCGGGGGAAATGCAGATCTCTTATTGGCTGATCACATTCCCTTCAGGAAACCCTTTAAGGTCCTGACAGCACGCCACTGGTGAGGACGTGTAACACTATATTTTTCTGAACCCCGCTACTTACTCTTTAAGTTCCCTTTACCAGGACTTTGGCATCCTTGTCCATAGAGAGATCGCACAATCCTCTGCAGCATGTATCTTTGGTTTTCCTGAAACAGTTATGGAAATTGAACTATCCATCGTACCCAGTAGAGCAGTGATGCCCATCAACACAGCAAGTGAAGCATGGAAGAACTATACAGTAATGAAGTGAACACTGAACTACAACACAGCAAGTGAAGCATGGAAGAACTGTACAGTAATGAAGTGAACACTGAACTACTGTATCAACCACACTTTAAAAGGAATGCATCAATACCCTGATTGAATGTTTATCTTGTTTTATTTCTCTAGGCTTTTTAAATCATGAAGATGACCCATGGGGAAGAACATGACTTGAAACATATGCTGAGAGAATGCCAAGCTGAAATGAACCAAACATGAGGGAACTGGTACAGCTTCGTAAAATCCATCACAAGCTTTACTGGCAGAATGTGACGGTGCGGTGGGTGTGGTGGTGGAACAGACATCACAGAGTCACTGATACAGGTGCAAATACCCCAATACCAACAATGGTAGAGGGCGTACTTCATTAATGGAGAACACAGTCCAAAGCAACAAAAATATAAATCATAGGTCCCAATAGAGCGAGTCCCTCTCAGCTCTTTGGTGCACTTTCGGGGTGGTGGAGAGTGCAGGTGCTCAGGTGCTGAAGTGTCCAGTTCAGGAGTGTGGGGTGTGTGATGTACAAGGTGAAAGTGCAGGTGCTCAGGTGCTCAGGTGCTGAAGTGTCCAGTTCAGGAGTGCGGGGTGTGTGATGTACAAGGTGAAAGTGCAGGTGCTCAGGTGCTGAAGTGTCCAGTTCAGGAGTGTGGGGTGTGTGATGTACAAGGTGAAAGTGCAGGTGCTCAGGTGCTGAAGTGTCCAGTTCAGTTGTGTGGGTGTGTGATGTACAAGGTGAAAGTGCAGGTGCTCAGGTGCTGAAGTGTCCAGTTCAGTTGTGTGGGGTGTGTGATGTACAAGGTGAAAGTGCAGGTGCTCAGGTGCTGAAGTGTCCAGTTCAGTTGTGTGGGGTGTGTGATGTACAAGGTGAAAGTGCAGGTGCTCAGGTGCTGAAGTGTCCAGTTCAGGTGTGTGGGGTGTGTGATGTACAAGGTGAAAGTGCAGGTGCTCAGGTGCTGAAGTGTCCAGTTCAGGAGTGTGGGGTGTGTGATGTACAAGGTGAAAGTGCAGGTGCTCAGGTGCTGAAGTGTCCAGTTCAGGAGTGTGGGGTGTGTGATGTACAAGGTGAAAGTGCAGGTGCTCAGGTGCTCAGGTGCTGAAGTGTCCAGTTCAGGTGTGTGGGTGTGTGATGTACAAGGTGAAAGTGCAGGTGCTCAGGTGCTGAAGTGTCCAGTTCAGGAGTGTGGGGCGTGTGATGTACAAGGTGAAAGTGCAGGTGCTCAGGTGCTGAAGTGTCCAGTTCAGGAGTGTGGGGTGTGTGATGTACAAGGTGAAAGTGCAGGTGCTCAGGTGCTGAAGTGTCCAGTTCAGGTGTGTGGGGTGTGTGATGTACAAGGTGAAAGTGCAGGTGCTCAGGTGCTGAAGTGTCCAGTTCAGTTGTGTGGGGTGTGTGATGTACAAGGTGAAAGTGCAGGTGCTCAGGTGCTGAAGTGTCCAGTTCAGGAGTGTGGGGTGTGTGATGTACAAGGTGAAAGTGCAGGTGCTCAGGTGCTCAGGTGCTGAAGTGTCCAGTTCAGGAGTGTGGGGTGTGTGATGTACAAGGTGAAAGTGCAGGTGCTCAGGTGCTGAAGTGTCCAGTTCAGGAGTGTGGGGTGTGTGATGTACAAGGTGAAAGTGCAGGTGCTCAGGTGCTGAAGTGTCCAGTTCAGGAGTGTGGGGTGTGTGATGTACAAGGTGAAAGTGCAGGTGCTCAGGTGCTGAAGTGTCCAGTTCAGGAGTGTGGGGTGTGTGATGTACAAGGTGAAAGTGCAGGTGCTCAGGTGCTCAGGTGCTGAAGTGTCCAGTTCAGGAGTGTGGGGTGTGTGATGTACAAGGTGAAAGTGCAGGTGCTCAGGTGCTGAAGTGTCCAGTTCAGGAGTGTGGGGTGTGTGATGTACAAGGTGAAAGTGCAGGTGCTCAGGTGCTGAAGTGTCCAGTTCAGGAGTGTGGGGTGTGTGATGTACAAGGTGAAAGTGCAGGTGCTCAGGTGCTGAAGTGTCCAGTTCAGTTGTGTGGGGTGTGTGATGTACAAGGTGAAAGTGCAGGTGCTCAGGTGCTGAAGTGTCCAGTTCAGTTGTGTGGGGTGTGTGATGTACAAGGTGAAAGTGCAGGTGCTCAGGTGCTGAAGTGTCCAGTTCAGGAGTGTGGGGTGTGTGATGTACAAGGTGAAAGTGCAGGTGCTCAGGTGCTGAAGTGTCCAGTTCAGTTGTGTGGGGTGTGTGATGTACAAGGTGAAAGTGCAGGTGCTCAGGTGCTGAAGTGTCCAGTTCAGTTGTGTGGGGTGTGTGATGTACAAGGTGAAAGTGCAGGTGCTCAGGTGCTGAAGTGTCCAGTTCAGTTGTGTGGGGTGTGTGATGTACAAGGTGAAAGTGCAGGTGCTCAGGTGCTGAAGTGTCCAGTTCAGGAGTGTGGGTGTGTGATGTACAAGGTGAAAGTGCAGGTGCTCAGGTGCTGAAGTGTCCAGTTCAGGAGTGTGGGGTGTGTGATGTACAAGGTGAAAGTGCAGGTGCTCAGGTGCTGAAGTGTCCAGTTCAGGAGTGTGGGGTGTGTGATGTACAAGGTGAAAGTGCAGGTGCTCAGGTGCTGAAGTGTCCAGTTCAGTTGTGTGGGGCGTGTGATGTACAAGGTGAAAGTGCAGGTGCTCAGGTGCTGAAGTGTCCAGTTCAGTTGTGTGGGGTGTGTGATGTACAAGGTGAAAGTGCAGGTGCTCAGGTGCTCAGGTGCTGAAGTGTCCAGTTCAGTTGTGCGGGGTGTGTGATGTACAAGGTGAAAGTGCAGGTGCTCAGGTGCTGAAGTGTCCAGTTCAGTTGTGTGGGGTGTGTGATGTACAAGGTGAAAGTGCAGGTGCTCAGGTGCTCAGGTGCTGAAGTGTCCAGTTCAGTTGTGTGGGGTGTGTGATGTACAAGGTGAAAGTGCAGGTGCTCAGGTGCTGAAGTGTCCAGTTCAGGAGTGTGGGGTGTGTGATGTACAAGGTGAAAGTGCAGGTGCTCAGGTGCTGAAGTGTCCAGTTCAGTTGTGTGGGGCGTGTGATGTACAAGGTGAAAGTGCAGGTGCTCAGGTGCTGAAGTGTCCAGTTCAGTTGTGTGGGGTGTGTGATGTACAAGGTGAAAGTGCAGGTGCTCAGGTGCTGAAGTGTCCAGTTCAGGAGTGTGGGGTGTGTGATGTCCAAGGTGAAAGTGCAGGTGCTCAGGTGCTCAGGTGCTGAAGTGTCCAGTTCAGGAGTGTGGGGTGTGTGATGTCCAAGGTGAAAGTGCAGGTAGTAGTAACTCTGCTGTCATGATGGAATAACCCTAGTCGTTCCCAGCATGCATTGCCAGAGCAAGCTGGTCATCTTTTTACAATCGTACCTATTATAGCTGCAATAACTAAGCTGACAGCCTTTCATTTACAATGCTTGTTTAAAATCAGCTATCATTGTATTAAACTAACCAGATAACACTTTCAAAAATATATATTTTCACAACATTGTAATTCCCTAAGCATGTGACAGGCATTGGTTAGATCAACCTGCTGTCATAGAACAGCTGTCAGCTTCAATTAAAACAATCGGTGTCCTGGCAGAATGGAACCAGTCGTAATAAGCCCTCTGATCCATTGCTTCTTATTTCCTTTGTGGAAAGCAGGATGTGTATCCAAATATTATTTTGCTTGTTAAGACTGTTCAGTTCATATCTATAATCAAGGGTTTAAAAACCGGTCCCCAACAAATCAGGAGGTCTTGTTTTGCAAACATATGGATGACATAAAAGAATCCCTGAGTCTCCAAAAAGACCAGCTTAAACTGTAAAGCCTATTGTCTAACATTAAGAAACATGGCTGTAACCGAAGACACAAAATAATAGCTGGTCTGCTGTCACTGTGAATGCCTCTGCTTATGAGGGCAGCAGTGTGGAGTAGTAGGGCTCTGGACTCTTGACCGGAGGGTCATGGGTTTAATCCCACCGTTGCTGTACCCTTCAGCAAGGTACTTTACCGAGATTGCTCCAGTAAAAACCCAACTGTATAAATGGGTAATTGTATTTAAAAATAATGTGTAAAAAATAATGTAATTGTACGTAAAAAAATAATATATCTTGTAACAATTGTAAGTTGCCCTGGATAAGGGTGTCTGCTAAGAAATAAATAATAATTATGAGAAGCCAATTAAATTGTCTTTCTCCAATGTTGTCTCATGCCTTCTTTAGTTAAATGAAACAAAGTCATCGAATGATCTCATAGATATATTACAAGCAGGCTTGAAAGTTTAATCATCCTTTATGATCAAACTGAACATGTGTAAAGGAAGGAAGCTCCAGACTAAATATATAACCTTCAAATGTCTGATTCCAGTGAAGAATTCCTTATTTCTGTTACTCGGACCCACCTTCCAGACTACACAGGTTGACTGAAAGCTTGTGTACATTTTGTGACCCTGCAGTCCTGGAATAATTGCTGAAATGTGGACTAACACAACAAATCCCTCAAGAATGCTTTGTTCTGTGAATCGCATATGAATGTTTTACTCTGATAAGCACCAGTGAAATATGATTTGGAATAAGCACCAATACAACCCCCTCTGGACAGGTTTCTATTTAAATCAATGTGGGGAGTTTCATTATAAATCACACAGAGGGGGAGGGGGGCATGTTAACCCTAACCTGGAATGCATTTAAAACCCGAAACAAAATCCTAACATCCATTTGATTTAATACAGACCGAAGAGGATAACGTATACTCTACCTTACAGATTTGCCTTCAACATGTGTGTGTGTGTGTGTGTGTGTGTGTGTGTGTGTGTATCATATATATGTAGCATATATAACAAAACAGCAGTTCAAGGAGAGAGAGTAGCCTCACTACACAGACACTACACTATACACTACACAGTGTCAGCACACGGGCCACAATGTATATATATATATATATATATATATATATATATATATATATATATATATATATATATATATATGGTTAATTACATACTGCTTTGTAGTTTTCCTTATACTTATCGAAAACCTGACAAATTTAAAAAATGTGACATTTTGAAATCTAACATGGAATACTGTACTACTATTATGGTTTCCGGTAAAAGACCTAAATTATGTTCATAGTTCAATCCTAAAATTATATATATATATACCAGACATGAAAAATGACCGAGGCACTTGCCTGGAGAGAGTTTAACTGTGTAAGCACATCATAACCAATGAGGGTTGCAGCTCATGCTTTTCGGCTGACCAGTCGATTTGATTGGCTGTTTGGCTGTGTTCTGATTTATTCTCATGAATATGCATTTGACTTCTACTGATGTGATTGGCCAGCTGCGAGGCCCCTTGCAAACCAGAGCCCTATGAACGCGACACAACTCTCAACCCAACTACCAGTGTCAATCACACACTGTCTGAAATAAACCTTCAAGTATCCCAGTTACTTCAAATGCAAAAAGGGAGGAAATGCATTTTTTATTTGTGGCAAAGCAACGTATA
Source organism: Acipenser oxyrinchus oxyrinchus (assembly GCA_030684275.1). Lineage (NCBI taxonomy): Eukaryota > Metazoa > Chordata > Actinopteri > Acipenseriformes > Acipenseridae > Acipenser > Acipenser oxyrinchus. The sequence goes on along the minus strand of CM060251.1, from coordinate 87,212,029 downwards.
AAAGGGCCTAAATAAATAATTATTGGTATGATTTTAACCGAGACCCGTGCCTGGCTAAGGCCTTGATATATATATATCTTGTTACAGAACAAATAAATCAATAACTTTCTCACTGTAGAATTCTCGGAGGAGTCCATTGAGTTTTTGAACGTCGTAGTTGGATCTGTGTGAATTTTATGAAGTCAGAAAACACTGAAAGCAAAGTTTTTGTGATGATTTTAGTGTTTGCAGCATCTTTGTTTTGGAGTATATATTGTGTCATTCATTCTCTGTTGTTTGCCATTTGATTGGTTATGTGAAGAAGGAAGGACGTTCAGTGTGATGATGTCATTTGAGGGAGTTTGTAAAGAAACTATTGACCGAAAGCAGCGTCACAATAGTTGGATCTATTTTTGGTCATGTGATGAGGTTTTAACCAATGCCAAGAGACTAATGCATGCCTTTGTTTCATCTAGAATTGATTATTGTAATGCACTTTTTTTTGGTGTTCCAAAACATGTGGTATCCCGCTTGCAGCTTGCTCAGAATACTGCCGCTAGAATTCTGACTAAAACCAGCAAAAGTGAACATATTACCCGTGTTTTGGCTCTCTGTGCAGTACAGAATTGATTTTAAGAATTTGCTGTTAACTTATAAGGCCTGAATGGATTAGCACCTAGTTATTTGCAGGAGTTACTGACCCCGTATCTTCCAAACCGCACTCTGAGATCACAGGATGCGGGGCTGCTGGTTATTCATCGGGTCAACAAAAGCAACACGGGAGGCGGTAGGGCTTTTTCTTGTAAAGCTCCTAAATTATGGAATGCTCTGCCTTCGTTTGTCAGGGAAGCTAGGACTGTTACAGTTTTCAAGTTAAGACTAACAGTGCACTTTTATAAAATGGCTTTCTTTTCTTAGTGGGTTTAATGTAGCATTAAAATTGCTACTTTTGTATTATGTGTATACTGTTATTTAAATCTGTTATTTAAATGGTCTGATTTGGCAGTTATATGTGTGACTGTGGCAATGTGCCCCGCCCCTGTGTGCATGTGTGTGTTATATGTTGCATGTTGCATGTGTTAATGTTGGTGTATAGGTATTGGTACACGGGATATAAGCGGGTCTGTGTTTCACGTGTGTTTAAAAATGTATAATTGTAGTTAGGCACGAGGATTGCACATCACTTCACGTGCAGATAAAATATGTAATATGTGAGCACAAGGTTGCACTTTATTAATTCACGTGCAGTTGTACCGAGACTCCAATTGAATGATTGATTAGCAATCGAGTCTTGGTACAGCTGCATAAAAGCTGCATGTTTTCACTCACTCGGGGTTGTGTGTTCGGTGAGTGGAGAACGGGAGAGAGAGAGAAAGACAAGGAGAAAGATTAAGATTTATAACAATTGCTATCGCGTGCTGGTAGGACCAGCACGATACTTGTTTGTTTATTTACTCACCGTGTTTGTGTGTCTGTCCGTCCACCGTTTGTTTAATTGTTAGTCCGTTTTGTTCGTCTATTTATTTTGGCGCAAGTGCCGTGTCCTGTTTTGTGTTCAAACCTTTTATTTTCTGTTCTGTTTATCAAAAACCCCAAGTCTCTGTTCTGTCGTTTATTATTCCTGCTTCTGCCGTGACGTCACCGCCCAGTCATCCTGTCACAGTGACATGCTATACAAATGTATTGTACAGTGCTTTGCGAGTGCTTTGTATAAAAAGCACTATATAAATGCAATAAATAAATATAAATACATTACAAGCCATAATTTCTGAGGACTGGATATATATATATATATATATATATATATATATATATATATATATATATATATATATATATATATATATATATATATATATCTCTATCCCCTGTGACCATGTTTAATGAAAAAGTACAAAAGACATGCTAAGCCCCTGGGTGAATTGGAGCAGGTTCTCCATAACTTCCTGTTGAATTACAACATTAATTTAAAATGGCTGTGAAAGGCTGGTAGGTACTGTGCGGCCTACAATATGTTCGCTGGCCTCAATCTCTTGACTTGCACACTGAGCTCATTCTGGAGTGAATGCGTGTGTGCTACAGTAACTGCCTTGTCAAATGAGAAAGGACAGTCACTGTATAATAGAGGCCTTTAGAAACCCTGTGCTGCTGAAGGTATTATAGGGGTCAGTCCTCCTTTCAGCTGAATGCTCTTCATTTCTATTCACTGTCTTTTCACTGCAGCTGTTGTTTATAACTAGCTGGCTTTCATTTCAAATAAATTGCTTTACCGTATATGACCTGTCTTTAAATCCATATGGAGGATATGTGATAGAGATATGGGATGCAAGGAAATTGTAAAAAATTGTTGTCTGGAATTGTGCAGTCTTTGGAAAAGGTCACTGGTAAATGGAACAATGTACTGAATACACAAAAAATCAAGATTTAAAATGAGGAAACAGTGAAATCATGACAGCAAGAACAGACAGAGTACAACAATCCAGCTGGTCGCTTATCATCTGTTAAATACATTGTATCCAATAATATCAGTGCCAGAGATGTGAGCCTAACGCAGAACACAATCGAGGGTATGTGAGTTTTTAAGCCACAATGTTATATACCACTTTCCCCACAGGGTTGCAGAAGACGTTTGCAGGGATGGTTTCAAGTGCAGGAAACTCAGGTTTCTCATAAAGATGACTAGTAAGGCCATAAACATCCATCATTAGATGTATATGGATTTCTATTATTTTATATTTAGCTAGTTATTAACATGGATCCTAGTTTTCCGCAATAAAAAAATGATAAAAAATAAATAAAAATCTGTGTTATTCCACAATTAAAATAAAAGGCTAAAATTTATCTCCCCTACACCTCACATTATAGCATTACTATTGAATAACAGTTAACACAGGAAGTAATTATTGGTACACTTTCAAATTCTAAGGAAGTTACAAGCTCACCAGCTCCAGCAATCATATAAACAAACTTCAAAGATTACAAAAACTTCTTTGTAGTAGGCCCTAATAATAAAAAAAACACAAAATACTCTTCATTTTAGTTTATCTCGAGTTCATGTTTGTCATATGGATGGCTATCGCTAATCTCATTAACCCGATCTTTAGGGGTGATTTTTATCATTTTCGGCATCTTGTTCAATAGTAACAACGCAAACTGCAGCTGCGTTTCAACATGCTGTGACAGCACGCCTCGTTCTTCACCTCTGTACAGCAGAAGCAGTTTTATTGAACAAGTATATTTACGTAAATGTAAAGCGGCATTGCCTGTGTAAAACAAAAAATCTCAGACAACATAGAAAATTTGTGTTTTTCCGCATTATTCCAAGGCAAATGAATTCCCAGGATCCCTGGTTATTAATATGCTTCCACTTACTGCCTAACTAAATCTTGACTTTAGACTGCCCCGGGTCTCTGTGTGCTTATCAGGAGTTCTATGCTTCTACACCTGTTTCTCTGTTTGTGGCATCAATATAACATTTTGTTTAATATTAAGTAGCAACAGTTCTTCAAAATGTATACTGCTTAATTTTTATAATAGCTGGAGCCCGCATTAGGAGCCCAAAATATGATGTCAATCACAGTTAGGTGAGCAAGCTTGGTAATTTGCAAGGATTTGTATTTCATCACAAAGTGATATAAACAGAACTCACACTCTATCAGGTCTTTTTGTAACTTGTATTTTTATTAAGCATCCTAAGCAATCCAAAATCTAACCTAAAAACAAATGTCTTTGAACAGAAATGTGCTACTTGTACTAGCATGTCTTCATTCAGATCAGGAGACCTAATTGTCACCTATCTGTGCGTAAACATTTAGATACAGTGTTTCTACAATCCGCTGCCCACAATGTACCATAATATAATACACTGATACACAAGTATCAAAGGGTGCCAGCAGTGGATCTTGCTTGCAATCTCTTGCCCATCCTTATTAGTGTGTGACTCATTTTAATGTGAGCAATATATGTTCAGTAAAAACTAAATGAATAAATAAATAACCCATACTCTGCGGACTGGTATTCATACTTTATTTCCAATTTAAATTAATTTTCAAGGACAGCACGAAAGAACAGTGGGTTACAATATGTGAGGATACTGTCAATTACTTTAAATGAAAGGCTCGTAATACAGAACATTTAGAAAGACATATTTAGTAAAAATTCAGACTGCCATTCTTCAAATGGGGAAAGATCAACCTTGTGGCAATAAGCACAAGTCCTGCATTTCCTGAAATGGCTGCCCCACTTTATTCAGAGCTATTTCTGAAGCATATGAATTGGACTCAAGAAAGCAATCCTCAAGAGTTTATTTTTTAAATCTCAGTAAATGAGGTCTGAAGTGTCAAAGCCAAACAATGTTGGTTTCAAATTCAATGCCAAGCCTGGTGGTCACATGACCCCCTTTTAATTTCTTCTTCCAATTAAAATGTCACCTGGCTTCTCTTGTGTTCTGAAAGCACCATGACAACCACAACTGCCAGCTTCTCCAATATAAATATGCACATCATCATGCCTCATGACTTCCTTTGATAGCTCCGCCTCCATGGTGAAGCAGAGCCCCTCGGTGAGTGAATGTCAGCTCATGACTTCCTTTGATAGCTCCGCCTCCATGGTGAAGCAGAGCCCCTCGGTGAGTGAATGTCAGCTCATGACTTCCTTTGATAGCTCCGCCTCCATGGTGAAGCAGAGCCCCTCGGTGAGTGAATGTCAGCTCATGACTTCCTTTGATAGCTCCGCCTCCATGGTGAAGCAGAGCCCCTCGGTGAGTGAATGTCAGCTCATGACTTCCTTTGATAGCTCCGCCTCCATGGTGAAGCAGAGCCCCTCGGTGAGTGAATGTCAGCTCATGACTTCCTTTGATAGCTCCGCCTCCATGGTGAAGCAGAGCCCCTCGGTGAGTGAATGTCAGCTCATGACTTCCTTTGATAGCTCCGCCTCCATGGTGAAGCAGAGCCCCTCGGTGAGTGAATGTCAGCTCATGACTTCCTTTGATAGCTCCGCCTCCATGGTGAAGCAGAGCCCCTCGGTGAGTGAATGTCAGCTCATGACTTCCTTTGATAGCTCCGCCTCCATGGTGAAGCAGAGCCCCTCGGTGAGTGAATGTCAGCTCATGACTTCCTTTGATAGCTCCGCCTCCATGGTGAAGCAGAGCCCCTCGGTGAGTGAATGTCAGCTCATGACTTCCTTTGATAGCTCCGCCTCCATGGTGAAGCAGAGCCCCTCGGTGAGTGAATGTCAGCTCATGACTTCCTTTGATAGCTCCGCCTCCATGGTGAAGCAGAGCCCCTCGGTGAGTGAATGTCAGCTCATGACTTCCTTTGATAGCTCCGCCTCCATGGTGAAGCAGAGCCCTCGGTGAGTGAATGTCAGCTCATGACTTCCTTTGATAGCTCCGCCTCCATGGTGAAGCAGAGCCCCTCGGTGAGTGAATGTCAGCTCATGACTTCCTTTGATAGCTCCGCCTCCATGGTGAAGCAGAGCCCCTCGGTGAGTGAATGTCAGCTCATGACTTCCTTTGATAGCTCCGCCTCCATGGTGAAGCAGAGCCCCTCGGTGAGTGAATGTCAGCTCATGACTTCCTTTGATAGCTCCGCCTCCATGGTGAAGCAGAGCCCCTCGGTGAGTGAATGTCAGCTCATGACTTCCTTTGATAGCTCCGCCTCCATGGTGAAGCAGAGCCCTCGGTGAGTGAATGTCAGCTCATGACTTCCTTTGATAGCTCCGCCTCCATGGTGAAGCAGAGCCCCTCGGTGAGTGAATGTCAGCTCATGACTTCCTTTGATAGCTCCGCCTCCATGGTGAAGCAGAGCCCCTCGGTGAGTGAATGTCAGCTCATGACTTCCTTTGATAGCTCCGCCTCCATGGTGAAGCAGAGCCCCTCGGTGAGTGAATGTCAGCTCATGACTTCCTTTGATAGCTCCGCCTCCATGGTGAAGCAGAGCCCCTCGGTGAGTGAATGTCAGCTCATGACTTCCTTTGATAGCTCCGCCTCCATGGTGAAGCAGAGCCCCTCGGTGAGTGAATGTCAGCTCATGACTTCCTTTGATAGCTCCGCCTCCATGGTGAAGCAGAGCCCCTCGGTGAGTGAATGTCAGCTCATGACTTCCTTTGATAGCTCCGCCTCCATGGTGAAGCAGAGCCCCTCGGTGAGTGAATGTCAGCTCATGACTTCCTTTGATAGCTCCGCCTCCATGGTGAAGCAGAGCCCCTCGGTGAGTGAATGTCAGCTCATGACTTCCTTTGATAGCTCCGCCTCCATGGTGAAGCAGAGCCCCTCGGTGAGTGAATGTCAGCTCATGACTTCCTTTGATAGCTCCGCCTCCATGGTGAAGCAGAGCCCCTCGGTGAGTGAATGTCAGCTCATGACTTCCTTTGATAGCTCCGCCTCCATGGTGAAGCAGAGCCCCTCGGTGAGTGAATGTCAGCTCATGACTTCCTTTGATAGCTCCGCCTCCATGGTGAAGCAGAGCCCCTCGGTGAGTGAATGTCAGCTCATGACTTCCTTTGATAGCTCCGCCTCCATGGTGAAGCAGAGCCCCTCGGTGAGTGAATGTCAGCTCATGACTTCCTTTGATAGCTCCGCCTCCATGGTGAAGCAGAGCCCCTCGGTGAGTGAATGTCAGCTCATCTTCCTGTGCTTTAGCTGGCAGGGCTCAGGAATAAGGGTGGAAAACCTGTGTCCAGAGTTAAGAATTCAAATGGCAATGCTTCCTGACTGGATTTTATCAATAAAACATTTCTTAAATGAAATAATGCAAAAATAAAGACTTAGCCAACGAGGGACAACATGCAAAGCTGATTGTGGTGTTCCACACGACCCTCAGAATCGAACTTGAAACGAATACCTGCATTACTCCAGACTGGAGCAGCTCTGTTGACAGTGCTATATATACACTGCTCAAGGTGAAAGTGCTCCACAGGCTAGATGAAAAGATTTACCTCCCACACGTGCAATATTGTAAAATACATTTATTTTGAAACAAGAAAAAGCCCAGAAATAGCAAATCCTGCCGCGGTGCTTTTGATTTTCATTAACTCATTCCACCACACCAGAGATGTATCATGCCAGTCAAGTAATTCAAGTGAAGTCCCCGCTGACCCATTCTCTGCACGCATCACAATCAAAGGGACACAATGGAAGGTGGTGTAAAATATACTGTTTATTCACAAGAACAGGCTACACAAATGGACTATCATACACATATCTGTACAAAGATCATGTGACTGGAAACATTCATGAACCGTATTGGAAAGCTGAACCTGATCAAGGACTGATAAAGTCTTTGAAGAAGCACCCCATTATTTTGTAGGTAGTATAGATTTGGAGAAGAATGGTAAATTGAATTTATAAAATTGATCTATCAAAACCATTAATTTAGTAGCCTGTGTTTCTAACATGTTTAGGTTTAACTTGGCAGCAGTGAAAACCAGCTCAATCACAGACATCTTGGGGCTTGTTTCCAAAGAGACCACATCACTGCTGGCTGCTGCAGTGCTTGGGACAAGTTGACTGGGGTATACATGTTAATTCATCCCTTGTTTCTCCTGTTGCAAAGGAGCTGCACTATGAGGCTTTCTGAAGCCACTAAAACAATGGCTATGTGGTGCTAAGAGAGCTGTTGATTTGTAGTAAGATTCGGTTTTACAAGTCACATGGCAGCTCACAGGTTCCAGCAGTCTAAATCAATTAGCACAGGCTTGTACTGATCAGCCGTGATCAGCCATCTTGCTATAGGGTTCAGTGGCAGATGATGATGATAATAATAATAATAATAATAATAATAATAATAATAATAATAATAATAATAATAATAATAATAATAATAATAATACTGTATTTATATATATATATTTATAGATATGAAATGGGCTCAGCAGCTGTACAGTTTTCACTGAGGTCACTTTGCAAACCATGATATGTAAATAAATTATAAAATACAAGCAACTCTCCTGAGTTTACAAATAAATGCTATCCTTCATACATAACTATAATAAGGGTGGGTGTGTTTGTTACAGCAGCTTCAGCTGTGGGGAATAGGGTGAGGATGGCTGCGGGTGGGTTCATTTAGCATAGAAAACAAGCTTTATATAAACATGTAGAGCTGAAACTGCCTCAAGCACCAGATATTAAGAAATATTAACTATATGCACCACTGAGTAAGACCACACAAAACCAATGTGTTTTCTAATGCAGCTTTGGAAAGAGAGAAGGATATTCATGTGTCTTATAAATACTGTCGCATTGCGTAATGTTCAGGACAAATCAATTAGCAGCCATTTAAGAAAGTGAAATGTACATATCACAATTATCTCAAATGAACTGTATGCAAATAAAAGGAGGGTTTATGTGAATTGTTGCTGCTGACAGTTTGCATCTAGTTTATACAGTGTCTACTTACATTGGCTTGTTTGAGAATATGTGTTTGATTGGAGATTAAAGTACCTCTGTGGATCATTAAAACCCCTAAACTTCCTACACAAATAGAGGCTCTTACTAAGAGTTGCATCTGCAGAGTAATCAGGGGCAGTCTTTGCATGCTACTTGCAAAGGGAAGAAGAGGTTCCTGAAAACAATGACAAGGTGATGAAGTTAACCGCCAATTTCCTATTTCCTAAGCGCTCATCCACTTTTTAAAATGGGAACCACTGATGGAACCAATACAGACCCCATTTTGAATTGACCAAAACATCTTTTTTTTAAATTTATGTACAGCGATTGTTGGATTTGTGTTGGATTTGTGTTGGATTTGTGTTGGATTGCGATGGTCAGTGTTGACTGAAACACGCAGCATGTCAAGTGTTGGACTTTGATCCGACTCATTGTACAAGTCTCAAGTTTGATTCGTTCTTCCTCCAAATGTTCAACTCACTTCAAAATAAAACAATTCAATAAAATAAGATGGTCAAATACTCCGCTTGCTTTTTTTTTCCACCCCCCTATCTCCTTTATGGCTAATCAAGCCCGATTCCGCCTCCCTTGTAGAGCAGGGGATCAGGTTCATTCCGGGGGGGCTTGGCTTCAGGACAAGCAACTGCTCAGGTCAGCCAACAGACAAGACTCTCCAAAACGACACACTGACTCTCTGAAACTGCACACTGACTCTCTGAAACTGCACACTGACTCTCCGAAACTGCACACTGACTCTCTGAAACTGCGCACTCTCTCTCTGAAACTGCGCACTCTCTCTCTGAAACTGCGCACTCTCTCTCTGAAACTGCACACTGACTCTCTGAAACTGCACACTGACTCTCTGAAACTGCACACTGACTCTCTGAAACTGCACACTGACTCTCCGAAACTGCACACTGACTCTCTGAAACTGCGCACTCTCTCTCTGAAACTGCACACTGACTCTCCAAAACTGCCCACTGACTCTCCGAAACTGCACATGGTCTCTCCAAAACTGCATATTGACTCTGAGTGGCCTTATGTTTTAACAGTTAAAAAGTAAAAAAAGAAGACACAACAGTTAATATGCTGCTTTCTGACTAGTATATAACAATACAAATACAAACTACTGAGAAACAGCAAGTCAGAAGAAGGATAAAACACCAAGTGAAACAAGTCGCAATATTTTGTTCTATTTTTTCTTGTTTTTTTATAAGTTAGAACCATCTTTACTCAAATACGGAAATGTTTGGAAATTTAAATCTTGGCAAGGCACTTGCAGTCCTTATTTATTTTATTTTTTTTATTCATTTGCCGGCTTCTCTGTTATCAGTCCATCATCCACAACTCCTTTCAAGCAAGCAAACCATGTTTATCAACTCAAAAACTCCTCTAAAGTGCTCTTTCAGTCTTGCAGGAGATTCTACATCCTCATATCACACACATCTTTCTTCTGCTCCAGTAATTCCACTCTTCATACTGGTTCTGTGCATTCCTGCCGTCCTTCCCCTCATCGGCGCCTGGAAGTGACGTCGAAGCAGGTGATCATCATGAGATGTTCCTTGCAGAAGTTGACGCGACTCTCAAGACGCTCTGTAACGCACTCCAGGGCTTCCAGATACTCCAGGGAATCCATTTCGAATGTCTGCTGCAGATTAACTGCAATCACAATGGAAAAAAGAAATGAGGTTCTCTATGTAGGCTTCTTTTCACTTCAGAACCAAACAAAGCACTAGCAAAGAGTAGAAAGCACAGTGACACAGTGAAAGAGTAGAGAGCACAGTGAAACAGTGAAGGAGTAGAGAGCACAGTGACAGAGTAGATAGCACAGTGAAACAGTGATAGAGTAGAGAGCACAGTGAAAGAGTAGAGAGCACAGTGAAACAGTGATAGAGTAGAGAGCACAGTGAAAGAGTAGAGAGCACAGTGAAGGAGTAGAGAGCACAGTGAAGGAGTAGAGAGCACAGTGACAGAGTAGAGAGCACAGTGAAAGAGTAGAGAGCACAGTGAAACAGTGAAGGAGTAGAGAGCACAATGACAGAGTAGAGAGCACAGTGAAACAGTGATAGAGTAGAGAGCACAGTGAAAGAGTAGAGAGCACAGTGAAAGAGTAGAGAGCACAGTGAAACAGTGAAAGAGTAGAGAGCACAGTGAAACAGTGATAGAGTAGAGAGCACAGTGAAAGAGTAGAGAGCACAGTGAAAGAGTAGAGAGCACAGTGAAGGAGTAGCGAGCACAGTGAGGAGTAGAGAGCACAGTGACAGAGTAGAGAGCACAGTCAAAGAGTAGAGAGCACAGTGAAACAGTGATAGAGTAGAGAGCACAGTGAAAGAGTAGAGAGCACAGTGAAACAATGAAAGAGTAGAGAGCACAGTGAAACAGTGAAGGAGTAGAGAGCACAGTGACAGAGTAGAGAGCACAATGAAACAGTGAAAGAGTAGAGAGCACAGTGACACAGTGATAGAGTAGAGAGCACAGTGACACAGTAAAAGAGAAGAGAGCACAGTGAAACAGTGATAGAGTAGAGAGCACAGTGACACAGTGATAGAGTAGAGAGCACAGTGAAAGAGTAGAGAGCACAGTGACACAGTGATAGAGTAGAGAGCACAGTGAAGGAGTAGAGAGCACAGTGACACAGTGATAGAGTAGAGAGCACAGTGACACAGTGATAGAGTAGAGAGCACAGTGAAGGAGTAGAGAGCACAATGAAAGAGTAGAGAACACAGTGAAACAGTGAAAGAGTAGAGAGCACAGTGACAGAGTAGAGAGCACAGTGACACAGTGATAGAGTAGAGAGCACAGTGAAGGAGTAGAGAGCACAGTGACACAGTGATAGAGTAGAGAGCACAGTGACACAGTGATAGAGTAGAGAGCACAGTGAAGGAGTAGAGAGCACAGTAACACAGTGATAGAGTAGAGAGCTCAGTGACACAGTGATAGAGTAGAGAGCACAGTGACACAGTGATAGAGTAGAGAGCACAATGAAAGAGTAGAGAGCACAGTGACACAGTGATAGAGTAGAGAGCACAGTGACACAGTGATAGAGCATAGGCAAAAATGGTAAGAGTAGCATGGTAAAGAATGATAAACCATGGTAATGCATGATGAACTGCTAGATAATGTTGTTCCATAAACTATAATGTAGCCATTCAGACTGGGGTGAGAACATGAATGATTTTATTAAAACAGGGCATTTCAGACTGACCAATCCAGTCCACTTTTTACCCCCTACAATTTTAACTATATCATAATAAATTCCTCTAATTAGCTTTCATCTAATTACTTGGCCTTTCAGCTTTTTAATTTCTTTCCCATTTGTATTCAGTCTTTTTTAACAATTTTTTATTTTATTTTATTAAATTCAATACAGGTCCAGTCTATCATAAATCTTGGAAGGAAATGCTGAACTGTGACAGCGGGTTACCAGAGAAGACAGACGAGTTTTTTCAGGAGACTTTATAGTGAGCACTTTCTTTCAAAACCTTGCTGCTTCTGAAGCCCACAGCTCCTTCAATATTTACTGTGCAACACGACGCGTTAATGGAAATGTTAATTACTGTGCTACCTGGCGCATTATATAGTATTGCAAATGTGCAGAGACTGGCTGAGATAGCACTGAGATTTCCAATAAAAAAATAAGATGGAACAAACAAGAAGTATGAGAGGCGAGGATAGGGATACAATACACTGCAACAAACATTGTGGGTTATCCATCGATCCTCATTTCCAGTGTACATAATCAATGCCAGATCTGTATTGTCCATGATGGTCACACACCCTGTTGATCTGCAGAGAGTGGACACTTGAGACCCCCTTCTCTAGCATGACACTGACTTATAACATTTATTATCCCTCTCCGAATAGCCCTCAATTGTTTGCAGCAGTGTATTTCTAACCTATAACAACAACTTCGATTTCTATTCAGTGCCTTATCATGTGCAGACCTGCACATCTCAAGGTGCTTCACACAGTTAAATAAAATACACTATCTAAAAGAGAAATAAACAAACCAATCATAAAATCAGGACATAAACACAAAAAACAGATTTGGCTATAAAAGCTGCTCAAGGGTCTTAACCAAATGCGAGACCAAACAGATAAGTCTTAAGACCTTTCTTAAACCTATCAACTGACTGGCAGTTCCTGATGTTAACAGCATGGTCATTCCATAGCACAGGAGCCAGGTAGCTAAGACCAAGACCAACCCGTTTTACATCAGGAACAACTAGCAGGCCAACCTGGGAGGATCTAAGGGTATGAACCGGCTGGTAAGGACAAAGTAATTCAGTAAGATAAGCAGGACCATTACCATTGAGTGAGCAATACATCAGGAGAAGTAGTTTAAAAGAGATATGATGCTTGAATGAAGTTTAGCCAGGACTGGTGTAATGTGGTGGTACTTTAAGTACCAGTCAGAATTCTGGCAGCTGCGTTCTGAACTATTTGTAAACTATCAATTGCTTTGGATGAAAGGCCTGCAAATAGGGAGTTACAATAGTCAAGCCTAGAGGTTACAAATGCATGGATCAAAATCTCAGCAAAATGGAAATGGAAAAAAGAGAATTTGACAAATGAAGAAATATGTGCCTCAAAAAACATAGTGGTGTCTAAGTGTACCCCAAGGCTCTTTATAGAAGCTGAAGGCAGCAGTAGATAGTTACCATAACTAAGCTGAAAAGAAGTGAAAGATTTCAATTGTGTTTTAGAGCCAGTAAGCAAAAGTTCAATTTTACTAGCATTTAGCTGCAAAAAATTAGCAAGCATCCAAGATTCAGTGCCTGCAAGACACTCGGTAAGCACTAATTTATCAGAAGAAATGTTAGTATTCAATTTCAGATCTAGCTGTGTGTCATCAGCATATGAATGACACTGAACACTGTGTCTACAGATGATCTCACCCAGGGGCAACATGTAGATGTTAAAGTGCAGTGGGCCCAAAACCTAGCCCTGGGGGACGCCGGAATTAACTTCCAAGTGAGATAGTGGAGATTCACCAAATTCACCAAACGTATTGTGTTCGTCCCGACAGATAAGACACAAACCAATCAAGAACACCATCATCTATCCCGTCAGCAGATTTTAGTCTATACAAGAGTATAGAGTGGTTGCAGTATTGAAGGCAGCTGACAGGTCCAAAGACAGCAACAAGGAGAGTGCACCCAAATCAGAATTTAACAAGAGGTCATTTAAGACACAAACCGAAGGCATCTTAGTGCTGTGATTAGGCCTAAAGCCAGTTTGGAAGAGCTCAGATATGCTGTTAGTGGTAAGATGGTCTTGTAGTTGTTTGGCCACAACATGTTCTAATATTTTAGACAAAAAAGAAAGATTCGAAATGGGAAGGTAGTTATTAAGACAGGAGGCATCAAGGGAAGGCTTTTTTAGAACAGGGGTAACTATTGCAGTCTTGAGAACAGAAGGAACATGACCATGAGATAAAGAAAGATTAATAATATGAGTCAAGGCTGGAGCAAGATCCTTCCCATAGAACAAGCCATGGGTCAAAGGAACAGATTGTGGGCTTCAAGTCAAGAATCTCATCTGGGTTAGTACAGGAGAAAGGGATACACTTTGGTGTATGAGGCAACACTGAGGAGGGAGGACAAGCTTAAGTTCTAGAAAAGGAACAAATAACCTATATACCTCCTAGAACTTATACATTATTCTGGAATGGCTCTACAAAGAAATCCAGTACAATACTACTACTATTCTAAAGGGGGCCTTTATAAAGCAGTATAAATGTCCATAACATATGGCTATATATAATGTAAATGCCTCAATGTATTAAGAAAGGAAGTGAAACGCAGGCTGATGTATTGTAGATCAGAAGTGGATGAAGTGTTTTTTCTAAACAGCTTTTTGTGGGAAAGAGGAGCCATCTTTTTACTGCAGTATTTTAAATGGGTAAAGATGTTTAACACATGCAGTACATGGATTTTTCTTTCACACTTTATTTCTATAAATCTTACATTCGCTGGTCCATTTCTCAGGTTCAAGCATTAGGTGCTGTTTGGTCGCCTCCAGTTCCTTCTTTAGCCACTCATATCTGGCTCGAACCTCAGCGATTCGCTGCTGTCTGTTCTCCAGAATCTTCAGCTTGGCACTGAAGTATACCACTTCCTAATAATGTGGAAAGCAAACAATTTATTTACAGCAACAAATACACCCGCCCACAAACAGAAAATCACTTTGAAGCACTGTGTACAATGTACTAAATGTCTCATTTCCATAAGGGCAGCCTCTTAGTCACAGCGTCTCTAGTTATTAAGCAGGTCTCTCACCTGGTTGTCTCTTAGTCACAGCGTCTCTAGTTATTAAGCAGGTCTCTCACCTGGTTGCCTCTTAGTCACAGCGTCTCTAGTTATTAAGCAGGTCTCTCACCTGGTTGCCTCTTAGTCACAGCGTCTCTAGTTATTAAGCAGGTCTCTCACCTGGTTGCCTCTTAGTCACAGCGTCTCTAGTTATTAAGCAGGTCTCTCACCCAGTTGCCTCTTAGTCACAGCGTCTCTAGTTATTAAGCAGGTCTCTCACCCAGTTGCCTCTTAGTCACAGCGTCTCTAGTTATTAAGCAGGTCTCTCACCTGGTTGCCTCTTAGTCACAGCGTCTCTAGTTATTAAGCAGGTCTCTCACCTGGTTGTCTCTTAGTCACAGCGTCTCTAGTTATTAAGCAGGTCTCTCACCTGGTTGTCTCTTAGTCACAGCATCTCTAGTTATTAAGCAGGTCTCTCACCTGGTTGTCTCTTAGTCACAGCGTCTCTAGTTATTAAGCAGGCGTCTCTCACCTGGTTGCCTCTTAGTCACAGCGTCTCTAGTTATTAAGCAGGTCTCTCACCCAGTTGCCTCTTAGTCACAGCGTCTCTAATTATTAAGCAGGTCTCTCACCTGGTTGCCTCTTAGTCACAGCGTCTCTAGTTATTAAGCAGGTCTCTCACCTGGTTGCCTCTTAGTCACAGCGTCTCTAGTTATTAAGCAGGTCTCTCACCTGGTTGCCTCTTAGTCACCGCGTCTCTAGTTATTAAGCAGGTCTCTCACCTGGTTGCCTCTTAGTCACAGCGTCTCTAGTTATTAAGCAGGTCTCTCACCCAGTTGCCTCTTAGTCACAGCGTCTCTAGTTATTAAGCAGGTCTCTCACCCAGTTGCCTCTTAGTCACAGCGTCTCTAGTTATTAAGCAGGCGTCTCTCACCTGGTTGTCTCTTAGTCACAGCGTCTCTAGTTATTAAGCAGGTCTCTCACCTGGTTGTCTCTTAGTCACAGCATCTCTAGTTATTAAGCAGGTCTCTCACCTGGTTGTCTCTTAGTCACAGCGTCTCTAGTTATTAAGCAGGCGTCTCTCACCTGGTTGCCTCTTAGTCACAGCGTCTCTAGTTATTAAGCAGGTCTCTCACCTGGTTGTCTCTTAGTCACAGCGTCTCTAGTTATTAAGCAGGTCTCTCACCCAGTTGCCTCTTAGTCACAGCGTCTCTAATTATTAAGCAGGTCCCTCACCTGGTTGTCTCAGTCACAGCGTCTCTAATTATTAAGCAGGTCTCTCACCTGGTTGCCTCTTAGTCACAGCATCTCTAGTTATTAAGCAGGTCTCTCATCTGGTTGTCTCTTAGTCACAGCGCCTCTAGTTATTAAGCAGGTCCCTCACCTGGTTGCCTCTTAGTCACAGCGTCTCTAGTTATTAACCCTTTGCGGTCCATTGTCGGACTGGGTCCGACATTGCAATTATTCCCATCAGGTCCTTTGTCGGACCCTGTCTGACATCATCCAAAAACGCAAAAACGCGAAAAGTCGGTTTTCAAAGGAAAAAGCCAAGAAAACCATTCAATGGCCGAGTGGGAACGAAAGGAGCGAGACAAGCCGATAAAAAATAAATAAAAAAGGCGATCTCATGAATAGTCATACTAGCCCCTGGCATCAGATGGGGCGGTCATATGGAAACAAGCTGGGTGTTACAGTATCAGCACAGAGACTATCACGGACATTTGCAGAGCTTTTTTGAGATGTTATAGCAATAAAATAATGACTTGGATTGCATTATTGAGGAGTTTGGTGATAAAACGAGTCATCAGGAGATGATTGATCGGTATGTACGACTATTATTATTATTATTATTTATTTGGTAGCATATGTGAAAGCGATAGCAAGCGAAAGGGTGGGGTGGGGCTGGAGATCCCTAGTGAGTGCTTTGTTGATATGCAGGGCCATTTAAACCCGTTTGACTTTGGAAAAAAATACTTTTAAACAGCGCGTCTAAAATTAACTGCGCGTGTGAAAATAAATTAGACCTGGCGAGCCTGACGCAGAATTAATAAATGGACAGCAAAGGGTTAAGCAGGCGTCTCTCACCTGGTTGTCTCTTAGTCACAGCGTCTCTAGTTATTAAGCAGGTCTCTCACCTGGTTGCCTCTTAGTCACAGCGTCTCTAGTTATTAAGCAGGTCTCTCACCTGGTTGTCTCTTAGTCACAGCGTCTCTAGTTATTAAGCAGGTCTCTCACCTGGTTGCCTCTTAGTCACAGCGTCTCTAGTTATTAAGCAGGTCTCTCACCTGGTTGTCTCTTAGTCACAGCGTCTCTAGTTATTAAGCAGGTGTCTCTCACCTGGTTGTCTCTTAGTCACAGCGTCTCTAGTTATTAAGCAGGTCTCTCACCTGGTTGCCTCTTAGTCACAGCGTCTCTAGTTATTAAGCAGGTCTCTCACCTGGTTGCCTCTTAGTCACAGCGTCTCTAGTTATTAAGCAGGTCTCTCACCTGGTTGCCTCTTAGTCACAGCATCTCTAGTTATTAAGCAGGTCTCTCACCCAGTTGCCTCTTAGTCACAGCGTCTCTAATTATTAAGCAGGTCTTTCACCTGGTTGCCTCTTAGTCACAGCGTCTCTAGTTATTAAGCAGGTCTCTCACCTGGTTGTCTCTTAGTCACAGCGTCTCTAGTTATTAAGCAGGTCTCTCACCTGGTTGCCTCTTAGTCACAGCGTCTCTAGTTATTAAGCAGGTCTCTCACCTGGTTGCCTCTTAGTCACAGCGTCTCTAGTTATTAAGCAGGTCTCTCACCTGGTTGTCTCTTATTTACAGCGTCTTTAGTTATTAAGCAGGTCTCTCACCTGGTTGCCTCTTAGTCACAGCGTCTTTAGTTATTAAGCAGGTCTCTCACCTGGTTGCCACTTAGTCACAGCGTCTCTAGTTATTAAGCAGGTCTCTCACCCGGTTGCCTGCCCCTCTCCTCTTCTGGAGTCGTTCCACATCATCTATTTCATATACTTTGATCTCAAAGGGTTCAGTCGGCCCTCTCTGCGCAGGCCGCAATGGCCCGTCTACCCAGCGTACCCCGGGGCCGTTGGCAGGCTTCCGGACTGGTGAGGTTGCATCGAGGGACAGAGTCGGGATCAAGCGACGCCTCTGAGTCCCTGTGAAAGAGGCCAGGATGAATATATAATCTCATTTTCAATCAAGCTTGAAGGAAAGCAATGGTGGGATTAATATAGAGGATGCTAATAAGATGCACCATTAAAATAGACCTGCGGTATCCTGACCAAATCACCGGTATATATTTTGGTATCATATAACTAATTACTCAAAGTCCCGCAATGACAACTTTCGGGGAAGATCAAAACCTTTTTGTTTAGAAGGAGAATATATTGACCTGGAGGTAAACTTTCTCTGGGTTAAACTTTGCACTTGACTTTCTTGTGCTTGTGTAATTGTTCAAATATTCTAATCATTTTTCTTCTCAGTGTTTTACAATTTGATAAGCCCCTCTGGAGTTCAAGGAAGTGATAGCAATCTCTTTCTAGTCATTTCTTCCTATTTACCATACTCCGGTCAGAGATCCAATTTAAAGGGTCTTTGTGCATGTCGTTATCCGATATCTTAAAAGTCTTCAAGGAAAAGTAATAAAAGAAAAACCAAAATCATTTACAAAAAGATAAAAGCAACAGAAGCTGAGTTGCTTATCAGCGCTGAGCACAGATTAACAGGTCCTGCTCCGTGCCATTTAGGAATGGCACTGTGGCTTCTCTATTTCCATACAAATTGGCAGTTAGAATAATGTATTATCCGACCAAAAAGATAGGGAAGGGAGTCTTTTAATGGCTTCTGTTGTGTTAGCTTAAGGAGCAGCACATCCAGACTTCATAATTCTCAACACATTCATTCAGCACATTTCTTTTTGTAGTTCTATACCCGCACAGCCTATGAATATCCGATTCTATTACTCTCAACACTAGAGTCTGATAAATCCTTTCCACAGTCCCCCCAGCCATGAGCTCATTGAGCTTGGCTCTGCCTGGCAATGGGAAACCAGTCATTCAAACACGATTACTGCGCTCCTTTTCAACAATGTGTCGCATGACAAGCTCTTGCTTTGATCTGGGAGGAGGGAAACAAGCTGCTGATTCAGGGGGGAGGAGGGTCTCAAAGTTGTTAGAGGAATGCTGTGCTTGTCAAAAGGGTCTCAAGGCCACAATTGCAATTTATCCTCAGTGTGTCCCAACGCACTGTTGCTATGAAAGGGACTGCTATGAAAAGGCTAGATTTATCTTGTGCCTTATAATTATACATAGGGGACTTATTATTAGGGGACTTCTTTGACCTGAAAAAAGAAACAAGGACCAGGGGTCACAAATGGAGATTAGATAAAGGGGCATTCAGAACAGAAAATAGGAGGCACTTTTTTACACAAAGAATTGTGAGGGTCTGGAACCAACTCCCCAGTAATGTTGTTGAAGCTGACACCCTGGGATCCTTCAAGAAGCTGCTTGATGAGATTCTGGGATCAATAAGCTACTAACAACCAAACGAGCAAGATGGGCCGAATGGCCTCCTCTCGTTTGTAAACTTTCTTATGTTCTTATGTTCTTATGTTCTTATGTTCTTATGTTCTTATAACTCCTCATAGAGTGTGTTTTTTTCCACTAAATCCAGTCAGCACATTTCCAATGTTAGCTGTGTTTTACTGTCTACCAGTCAGATATTAGTCCAATTTTGAAATTCTGCTATTTCCAGTCTATGCCCAATGCCAGGCTAGTCCCCTGACTGCTCCAGTGCTCCAGGCTTTTAGATACTATACTATCCCTGAGGCTGGTCCCCTGACTGCTCCAGTGCTCCAGGCTTTTAGATACTATACTATCCCTGAGGCTGGTCCCGACTGCTCCAGTGCTTCAGGGTTTTAGATACAATACTATCCCTGAGGCTGGTCCCGACTGCTCCAGTGCTTCAGGGTTTTAGATACAATACTATCCCTGAGGCTGGTCCCGACTGCTCCAGTGCTCCAGGCTTTTAGATACAATATTATCCCTGAGGCTGGTCCCCTGACTGCTCCAGTGCTCCAGGCTTTTAGATACTATACTATCCCTGAGGCTGGTCCCCTGACTGCTCCAGTGCTCCAGGCTTTTAGATACTATACTATCCCTGAGGCTGGTCCCGACTGCTCCAGTGCTTCAGGGTTTTAGATACAATACTATCCCTGAGGCTGGTCCCGACTGCTCCAGTGCTTCAGGGTTTTAGATACAATACTATCCCTGAGGCTGGTCCCGACTGCTCCAGTGCTCCAGGCTTTTAGATACAATATTATCCCTGAGGCTGGTCCCCTGACTGCTCCAGTGCGCCAGGCTTTTAGATACTATACTATCCCTGAGGCTGGTCCCGACTGCTCCAGTGCTTCAGGGTTTTAGATACAATACTATCCCTGAGGCTGGTCCCGACTGCTCCAGTGCTCCAGGCTTTTAGATACAATATTATCCCTGAGGCTGGTCCCCTGACTGCTCCAGTGCTTCAGGGTTTTAGATACAATACTATCCCTGAGGCTGGTCCCGACTGCTCCAGTGCTTCAGGGTTTTAGATACAATACTATCCCTGAGGCTGGTCCCGACTGCTCCAGTGCTCCAGGCTTTTAGATACTATACTATCCCTGAGGCTGGTCCCCTGACTGCTCCAGTGCTTCAGGGTTTTAGATACAATACTATCCCTGAGGCTGGTCCCGACTGCTCCAGTGCTTCAGGGTTTTAGATACAATACTATCCCTGAGGCTGGTCCCGACTGCTCCAGTGCTTCAGGGTTTTAGATACAATACTATCCCTGAGGCTGGTCCCCTGACTGCTCCAGTGCTCCAGGCTTTTAGATACTATACTATCCCTGAGGCTGGTCCCCTGACTGCTCCAGTGCTTCAGGGTTTTAGATACAATACTATCCCTGAGGCTGGTCCCGACTGCTCCAGTGCTTCAGGCTTTTAGATACAATATTATCCCTGAGGCTGGTCCCCTGACTGCTCCAGTGCTTCAGGCTTTTAGATACAATACTATCCCTGAGGCTGGTCCCCTGACTGCTCCAGTGCTTCAGGCTTTTAGATACAATACTATCCCTGAGGCTGGTCCCCTGAGTGCTCTAAAACATTTCTGTCAAGATGTATCATAAATCCCAACTTGCACCTTGTGTATACCATGCATCTGTGTATGGCTGAGCTGCCTTTGGGTACATCTTTTGTATATATACACTACCCACTGGTATACTACCCTATAAAAACACACTGCACAGGATACTATATGGACAAACCCACCATATAGTATACTATACCTTTCTCCAAGCCATATAGGTGTTAGCTACAGGCCCTTCGTAACGCATAGTGGTGCTCTGAGGTTTGACCATCATTTAGTGCCTGTTCCTGCCAAATTGCACAGTTCTGAAGTAATGCACTGCAAAGTGGCCAATTGAATATACTGTACAACGTACAGTTACAGGCTGCTTTCCACAATACCGTTACTTACAAAAACCATTATATAAGCTAGCTTACTACATCAGCGTATTTAGCAGCCAAATGCTTACTTTCTGTGTCTTTCAGCTGACAACACTTTTTTTTCTTTCATTAACCTTGATCTCAAATAGAGGCCAATGGATAACTAAATGCTTTAATGAGTGTTTGTGCATAACCATAACAGCCGGTCATTAGTGTATTTGTTTTTTTCCCCACTGTAATTAATGTCTTCCTAATTACAGCCTCTTGCTTCATCACAGCTGAGTGTGTGTATCCCCCCCAGCACTCTGCTCCTCTCTCATGAGCCCACAGTGAAGGATGAAAAAGGGCTGTTCCTTCACCACCCAAACCTGGCCAATCCCTGATGTGCACCTGCAGTAGCAGAAGGGAAGGGAGGATTCTTGAATGTAGCAATAAAATAAAAATGCAATGCAGGTACATTTCTCCATACTAATACCAAAGATGGTAAGGCCTGTTACTGTGGTATAGTGTATACATACATACACCTGCTGATTTCCTTAATTACTGCTTGAGCAGCACACCTTTATTTTTTAGGCCTCTTCATCATTTATTGTAATGGCTCTTTCAAAAACCACCCAACAAAGACAGATCTGGGTTGCTTTTTTCTTCTTCTTACACGTGGTATTCTACTTACCAGTATTATTTCTTTTCTTCGGGTTTTTGAGGCTTCTTCGGCCACTAGCTGAGCTGCTGTTCTCGCTCATGGAGTCCTGGGCAGACGAGGCACTTCCAGTTGCCTCACTGTCCCGAATCATGCTCTCATAGCCGCTGCTGCCCCCACTGCGGTAGAATAAGGCAGTTTTCCCCATGGCTGGAGGGAGCTCCCCACTTAGAACACTGCTGTTGTCACTGCCATGGCCGCTGCTGCAGCGCTGAGGCTTGCGTGGGGCTGTGATCTTGCTGTAGGGGGAAGGCAGTGTATGAACAACAGGCTTCTCGTCTCCAGGAAGCCCTCCTCTCTCCTCGGAGTCCGATGCCCCTCGTACATGGCTGGCACGAGATGCACCACTTCCCTGGAGCAGCTCCGAGATCCGCCCGTTCACAGCCCTCAGGGGCAGTTTGGAAACCAGCCCTGAGCCCCGGTTCCTGCACAGGGACTGGGTTGACCAGGAGATCTGATTTTTGCCATTGGGTGGTAAGCTGGAGCTCCTGTTGACAGACTGAGGGAGGGATTTGGTGGAAAAGCTCAGTGTTTTTGTGCTGGAAGCTGACATGCTTCTGGCTTTGGGGCTGGCTAGGAGAAGCTTACTGACAGCTGAGATCTTGGACTGGGTTGCCTTGGGCGACTGAGGGGTGGCACTGGCACCACTGGGACCAGCGGGTGAGGACACAGAGGCACGACTCAAGCTCCGGCCAGCCCTGGGCATGGTGCTGTCCCTTCCAAAGATGCTCTTTGAGCCAACCGAAGTCAGGCTTTCAGCCCTCTCCAAGGACAGGCAGTTGTAGTGCCCGGTATGAGACCTCCCCAGGGAGTTGGTCCGGTTGGCAAGTTGTTCCAGCTTGGCACTGAAGAGCTTGCTGCTACTTTCAATGTTGGGACCTTTCAGCTTCCCATTGCTGCCCAGATCATCAGGAATGCTGCCCATGAATGAGAGTGTTTGGCTCTGGCTGCTGCTGCTTGTGTTGTGCAGAGGGCTTGCTCTGTTCCTCTGGTCCAGGCTGGATTTTCTAACTGGAGGCAGAGGTGGAATTCCTTTTGGCTTGGCTGAAGCTGCTCTCCTTTCCAGAGTGGCCCTTGGGCTGCTAGGGGTTGAGGTGGCAGCCCCTATACCACTACACTCAGCACCCAAGAACCCAAGGGAGGTATCTTCAGGATCCTCTTGTCTGTTCAAGCGGTGCCATCCCCTGGGCAGGCTTCCTGTCCTAAGGACCTCATAGGAATAAATGGGACTCTGGCTACCAGAACTGGACAAGGCCATCTCGCACCCATCAACCACCCTCCTCAGGCTGTCAGAATATACAGGGGAGTTGGCTGCCTTCCCACTACTGGAACTGAATCGGTCAGCCGAGTTCCACACCTTTACTGGATCAGAGGACCTTTTTTCTCGTTTGGCCTCGCATATAACATCTACAGCTTTTGTGTCCTCATCTTCTCTTTTAAGCCAGGGATCATCAAACTTGATGTAATTGGAGATAGTGACTACTGCCACTTTGTTATCCACAGTTTGAGGGACGTTAATGGCCGGGTTGACTTGAGCAAGATCCTGCAGGGCCCTTGGGTTGACTGCGATGCAGGGATGAACAGTGACGTTGGTCTTGATGGGCATGTAGCCATCTGAGACATCCAAGCTTGACACATTAGAGATGGTGACTGTAGTTTTGCCCAAAGTTGATATCTGACAGTTTTTTAGTGGGGAAGACTTGTTGGGGCAGCTCTTCTCAGCAGCCTTTTCGGCAACAGCAAATACGTTGTCAGCAACTGAGTTCTTTGTCCTGTTCAAGTAGAGAAGGCATTCATCCTGAATTCCTTCTTGGAAATCAGTCAGATGAGGTTCTGCCAGGGACTCTCCTTGCCCGTAACATGGCTGGGCGACAAAGCTATGACAGGACTGCTCTCCATCACTGCCTGTGCTCATCTCACTGAGCCAGGAGCTGATGGAGGAACGGTGGCTATTTGTGGTCACGGCTTCCCCTTCACCTTTGGGGACTGGCAGGAACTTTGTGATGCTGACCTCAGAAATGGTAGCAGTGGTGGAAGTGGCAACACTGTTGTAGCTCTCAGGGTCTTCACTGATGCTACTGATGATACTGACAGGTCGTGAGTCAGAGGCCATGGCCTGGACTGAGCAGTCACTGTTAAAGCTGATTATACTCGTGGGGCGTCCATTTTCCAGCATACCACTGATTGTCAGCTCTTCCACCAGCGTGAAGACCAGCTCGTCTTCCCCATTCAGCTCCAGGGGCTGCTGAACTGTCACTGTGGTGGTACTGTTGACCTTCTTGGTCTCTGGCTGAGACTGCTGATTTTCTGAGAAGGTTGTCTCAGCAGAGCTTCCACTTATGGGAGCAGCAGACTTCTTTATGACCTGGGGGCTCATACCCACGGGGGAAGTCCTGACTTCAGTCTCCAGCAAAGACTCGGTAGAGGATTTACCATTTTCCTTGCCCAAACTTTGGGGTGGCAGTGGGGCTGGGCAGGGCAGTACTCCCTTCTGTGTGTACACCTTACATCTCTGAGATGGGGAAGAGGGAGGCTTGTACTCTGATGTCTTGGTTAGGCTGGCAATGCCCAGTCTGGGAGAGCCCATGGGCCTTGGTTTTGTTTCTCCAGAGCTGTTAGTGTTCAGAGATTCCTTGCTGCTGTGCAGGGTGGAACTCTGAGCCCTCTGTAAGGAGCTAGCCTGCATGCTGCAACTTCCTGTGACACTCCTGCTTGAGGCTAGATCAGAATGGTTTCCACTGGGACAGATGATGGCAGACATGCTCTGGACATTGCTTTGGGCAACATTGCCATTCTCCACAGACTCTTTCAACTGCTGCTGTTCAGTTATGTGAGCTTCTGATACCACCTGAGGCCCTGCCCCTTGTGTTTGCACTGGCACATACTTTGGCAACTGGTTTGCAGTATATTGTGCAGGAACCTCTTCAAAGGGGAATTTGCTGACCTCCTCACTGCCATCAATGCACTCTAGCCTCTCCTGTAGTTCCGCAAACGTGTTGCATTTCAGACAGTCCTTGCCTCCTGCATTCTCAGCCTTTTCTTCTTGCGGCTGCTGCTTCCCTGGCTCACATTTGTTTTTCTGCAGAGAGGGGATTATGGGCACAGAATCTGGAGGCCCTTCGTTGTCGGTCAATTCCTTGTCTGAAAGGGCAGAGCCGTTGGGGCCCACGTAGATGACAGTGTCACAGGACTGCTCGCTGCTGGAGGAGTAGTCGGGATCGCTGGACAGGTGCAGGAGAGGGAGGTCGGGGTCGACCACGTTCCTCGAGTGGAATGTCCTCAGCTGGGTGGGCCGGCGCATTCTCCCTTCCTCACAGGAACTCTCACCACCAGAAGAGCTGGAGGTATACTGGGCAGAGGAAAGAAAGCAAAAGAGAAACAGTTACTATTGCAGGGGAATCGTTGAAGACCCTTTTGAATCTCATCCCTTTTGTAATGAAAGTGAATGACAGTGATTTTAATAGAATGCAGTGTAAGTGCCAAGGCCTGGCAGTCAGATTGTGTTTTAATGATGCAGGACTGTCTATCAGAGTAGTCTGTCCTGTCAATCTTACAACAATGCAATATTGTCTTTACAGTGAGAAATGGATACCAATCAGGACTATACAATATGAATCTCAGAAAAGGTTTAATCCTGTCAGCACTGTCACTGAGTGACCCTAAACCCTTCCCTTGTACAAGGTGTGAGCACCTTTTTTGAGTGAAGGGTATATGCAGCCGAGATGTCTGACTCTTTTATAGAAACAGTTTAATTTATTTGAAGTCATCCCACTAATGATGGGAATGAGAATGCAGAGATGGGAGCCCAGCTAACAAGATTTAAGTTTTTGCAGGTATCAAGTAAAGGCCCTGGTTGCCCACACCTCTGATGTAAAACGCTGGATGCACAGGCCTGTCGTGGTGTTCGCAGATTTTGAATCCTGTTGGGAACGTGCTGAGTTATTAGACATGAATTGGATGATTTAAACTAACCTGTATTGATTGAAATAATATGATATACTCTTTGGCAATAATTATAGTAATACGGTATATACTCCTTTCAAATAGATCTGTAAAACCAGTAGAAAATATTATTAGCAGTCTATGAAAGCACCTGCTGGAATGAATCAAACTCGACAGGCTCTTATCATAAGGCCTTGTTAACATATTCCAGTTTTATGAGAAAAAGTAGCTTCTTTCGTTACTTTACTTTCATTACTTCATGTCTCATAATAATCAACACCAAAAAATTGGCAAAAGGCTAGGATGTCTTAACCTGCTTCAACTGGATTTTGTATGAACAGAAAAAGGAGTCAGACAATTCAGTAAAATAATATTACCATTTCTAGGAGTGAAGTAATTGAATTAGAAATACATGTTTGTGACAGGATGACTGGGCGGTGACGTCACGGCAGAAACAGGAACAAAAACGACAGAGAGAGGTGGAGTTTGGTGGAGCTGAGCGAATGCTTTCGCTTAGCATTTAATGAATAAACAGACAGAAAATAAACGGTTGTAACAAAAACACAGGACACGGCACTTTAGGCCAAAATAAAACAGATAAACAAAACAGACTATACAGACAAACGGACACGGACAGACACACAAACACGGTGAGTGAAACAACTATCAATTTACTTTACTTTATTTTACTCTTCTCCACACCCGTTCTCCACTCACGAACACCCAACCCGAGTGAGTGAAAACATGCAGCTTTTATGCAGTTGTACCGAGACTCGATTGCTAGTCAATCATTCAATTGGAATCTCGGTACAACTGCACGTGAATTAATTAAAGTGCAATTCCCCGTGCTCACATATTACTTTTTACTTGCACGTGATGTGATGTGCCATCCTCGTGCCTAAATACAAATATACAATTTAAACACACGTGAAACACAGACCCGCTTATATCCCGTGTACCAATGCCTATACACCAACGTTTACACACAACACGTAACATATAATATACACAGGGGGGGCACTTTGCCACAATGTTATAAAATTATTTAACGTTAAACTGTTATGCAAATAACATTATTATTGGGGGAACTAAACACAGAGGCTAGGTTTTGCAAATTAGCAAAAACAAAAGGGTAAACCTTTTTAGACAGAACAATATTTGAAACTAAAAAGACCTATTTGGTTTTATTTGATTGTGTTGTTACTAAGCATAGAGGTTTTAAATTAAAAAAAGTATTCTGATCTAATAATAGAGTGACAAAACTCTCTTAAGAGAAATAATATGTTTGAAGTATTTTAATCTAATAAGGAACATAATATTTAAACTAACAAGTGTTTTTGCTTGTTAAGGCTCTACTGTACTACAAATAGACAGCAAAAGCAAGAGCGAGCATTTCATTTTATCAATTTAAAAATTAGTTCAGTTTCTTTCTCCAACTAAACAAAAATCGTTTAGACATTACAATATCCATTAAATTAAAGATAATAAATATTTAGTTTATATAAAGGTTTTACTGCAATAAAAAAAACATGAACTGTTAGGTTGGAATATTAGACAAATAAAGTGTAAACTGTATTCAATAGTTTTAGTACACAAAAAACCTACAGAAAAATAGCCTTGCCCTTATCTGCTTGCAAGCAGAGTGGTGCTTGATAGGGAAGATTCTTTTTGGCAGTCAAAGTGAGATTTACTTGTCATCCGCAGTTTTGAATCCAAGGTCTTTCTATGAGAAGAAAACCTGGCAGTCGAAGCGAGCATTCCACGAATTAGGGGAGTTGTGTGCAGTATCAGTTCTTATCACATAAGTAGCGACTTTCTTTGGGAGAAAACTGACCATGCTGTGAATTTGAAGAAGTGCTTACAATGGTGTTTCATATGAATCAAAACAATACAAAACACACATTTGTATATTAAGTTAAACTGGTCCATTGACAACACACTCAAAAAGGTAACATAATATGCGGCTAAGAGGGATATATATTTTTGACCCAGCTTAATATAATCAAATAGAGCTGGTGTTACATATTAAAAACATTTCTCATATATACACATATACTTATATTATATTATAGCAAGGATTCTGTGAACTTTGGTCCACCTGACTTTTTAGAAAATGGAGGAGTTGGAAAAAGAGAGCGATGAAATCATCTTCCAATATTTTTTGGCAAGAAGTTATATCCAATTAGTCTTAAAAAGGAATTGACTGGATCCTTCTAGAATGTATCATTAACTTAAAAATAAGAAAGGCAGAGTGATGATCAGATTTAATTGGGACTCCTGATGTATTCAATGGAAGGAAAATCCTATATAAGCCCAGAGCAAGACCCCATTCAATACCATTGAACTTGATCTTGCAAGCTGATGTGGTCCATGCTCTGGGGATCTCTGAAAAACTGATTGCTGTTTGGTCGAAGTTAGTCTCTGCCTTTTGAAGACAATATATCCTACACTACACTTCCATATACTGGAAGGTAAGCATATATTTGAATGTAATATCTTGTTTATATTGGATACATTGCTATAAGGTATAGGATTTATATTTTAGCTGTAGAGAGTGATATGTTGAATGTTCTAGAACATAGTACTTTAGCTTTTTGCATTTTATAGCCTAAGAGCTAAAAACATGTTATAACCATAAACGTATTGAAGTATTAATGCTATTATACCTGTTAAGGCACTGGACCTCCCAGGTTGCCTGTCAGCTGGGATTTGAAGTAGTCTGTAACTACTCAATCCATTTTAAAGCATTTAATAAACCGAAGGAGTAGTGATACTACTCATTACTGATACTATTCATTAAAACTTCAAATTAAATGAGTCTGTGTGATTTTCCCGACTGTTTAATCCTTTGCGGTCCTATGTCGGACCTGGTCCGACATCGCAATTTTCCCTTTCCGGTCCAATGCCGACATCATCAAAAAAACGCAAAAATCAGTTCTCTAGTCGTTTTTTCTCCAGAAAAAGCCGAGAAAACCATTCAATGGCCAAGTGAGACCGATAGGAGCCGAGAGAAGCCAAAAAAAAGAGCGTATCTCATGAATACTGATAGACCCGACACCACATAGATAACACGGACATAAACGCCCTGGATAAGGGCGTCTGCTAAGAAATAAATAATAATAATAAATAATAACAAACAAGATAGCATCCAGCGCTTCCGCATCCAGCGCTCAAAGAATATCACAGACATTTGCAGAGCTTTTTTTTAGATGTTATAGTAATAAAATAACGACTTGGATCGCATTATTGAGGAGTTTGGTGATAAAAACGAGTGATCAAGAGATGATTTATCGGTATGTACTATTATTAAGAGGCATTTGAAAAATATAGTGAACAAGGGGTAGGGCGGTGCTGGAGATGCAAAATAAACTGCGCTTGTGAAAATAAACTGCGCTTGTGAAAATAAATTGGGCCTGACACGCGCTGAATAAATGGACCGCTAAGGGTTAAAAGTCTGGATACTTTTCAAGCCTAGTACACGAACGATCCACTTACAAGAGTCCATAACATCTTTATGTCCTCCTGAACGTCTCCCCTGAATTTAAGAGTGTGCTTAGAGTATATATATATATATATATATATATATATATATATATATATATATATATATATATATATATATATATATATATTTTAGCTCAAAGAGCCAGCTGCCCAACGTTTCGATATGTTGCACATATCTTTCTCAAGGGAGCCTATCTATATATAGATATAGATATAGATATAGATATAGATATATAGATATATATAAATAAAACTAGTATGTGCGGAATTTGACAGCACACTTACCTTAGTCTTCTTTTTCTTCATCCTCAGCACTCGGGATGCAATCTGGATGGTGGAAAGTGTCTCTGTGAAGTTGCTAGCGATTGCTGAGATGTGTGCAATCATGGTAGTGCGGCAGTTCATGTTTCCCAGAGACTCACGAAGCAGCATAGTGAGCTTGCTCTCCCTGCCACAAAGAAATAGAACCACGTTTCAAAACCCCATTTGAATTTGTCGAAGCTCTTTGGGGTTTGTGGAGGGCAGCTGTGACATCACTTCAGCTGCCTGCCTTGCACATGAACGTTCTGGAATTTCTGTTCGTTTTCTTGCATCTTCCCGTGTGCTGCATGCTGGAACAGGCCACCTTGGCTCTTTTTGAGTTGTTAACTATTATGGCAGCGACAATGAATCATGTTACTATGGAAACAGCAAGATTTATACAGCTGTGATATTAATAATAATAAATTCTTCAGTGATCCTGTGAAAGAATATCAATACATCATCCTTGAAGGACTTTGACTAGTCAAGTGTAAGCTGCTAAACCTGGCTCATCCTTGAGATTTAAAACTTAAGATCTCCCTGGCTTTTACAACTATAGGCCACTTATATTACTTGGGATATTAACTACTAGTGTTTTGTACACAGTTAGAATATTAAAAAATGACAATTGACACACAGACACACACACATTATATTATGGGGTTTTGTTCTTGACATTGTTGCTTAGCAACCTGAAATTTGGTTTAACCTAATATCCCACCATATCAGCCTGACATTTTCACAGTTTAATACAGGCTTTTGTAAGAAAGCTGTTGCTGCACTCGATAAAATATGACTTTGCACACAAATGAAATGCCAATGTATGTGCTTTTAATTCAGGGGTTCTTTCTTACCACAACTAGTCCTAAATGAATCCTCAGAATATATTATCAGCTAAGGATGTTTCCCTGTGATAGACACATATGCTTACATTACTGTTGAAGCAGCTATAGCTTATCCCTTCATCTCATATTGCTGACCCTTTTCTGAAGTGTTTATCTGTGCTTTTGAGGTGGCTGCAGTGATGCATTACAGAAAGCACAGAGCTGTGCAGTGTGGATTGCAGGGGACTGCAGTGATGCATTACAGAAAGCACAGAGCTGTGCAGTGTGGATTGCAGGGGACTGCAGTGATGCATTACAGAAAGCACAGAGCTGTGCAGTGTGGATTGCAGGGGACTGTAGTGATGCATTACAGATGGAACAGAGCTGTGCAGTGTGGATTGCAGGGGACTGCAGTGATGCATTACAGAAAGCACAGAGCTGTGCAGTGTGGATTGCAGGGGACTGTAGTGATGCATTACAGATGGAACAGAGCTGTGCAGTGTGGATTGCAGGGGACTGCAGTGATGCATTACAGAAAGCACAG
Organism: Acipenser oxyrinchus oxyrinchus; assembly: GCA_030684275.1. Lineage (NCBI taxonomy): Eukaryota > Metazoa > Chordata > Actinopteri > Acipenseriformes > Acipenseridae > Acipenser > Acipenser oxyrinchus. The sequence goes on along the minus strand of CM060251.1, from coordinate 87,181,136 downwards.
AGCTGTGCAGTGTGGATTGCAGGGGACTGCAGTGATGCATTACAGACGGAAGAGAGCTGTGCAGTGTGGATTGCAGGGGACTGCAGTGATGCATTACAGAAAGCACAGAGCTGTGCAGTGTGGATTGCAGGGGACTGCAGTGATGCATTACAGAAAGCACAGAGCTGTGCAGTGTGGATTTACATTATTGCTCTTCTGCCTTACATTAAAAGCTCTGCTGATTACACAATGCTGATTTGAACTAAATGACCCACATTAGTTCACAGTATCTTCCCTGTAGATTTTCATATCAGGAAACATGTCAATAGGGTATACAAGTCTGTTAATCCTTGTCTTCATTAAACAGCCTATAATATGGTATGGTCAATCTAATAATGTATATATAGCACTCATTCACACAGTGTGTGTAACATTATGACTGCATTCTATGATTCTCTCAGTCTTTTTTGGTTTTTGAAGTTAGCTCAGAACACCAATCATAGAATTCTGACTAAAACCTGGAAAAGTGAACACATTACCAGTGTTCTGGCTTATTTGCACTGGCTTTCTGTGGAGTATAGAATTGATTTTAAGATTTTGTTGTTAACATATAAAGCCCTGAATGGATTAGCACCCAGTTATTTGCAGGAGTTACTGACCCCATATGTTCAAAATCGCACTCTGAGATCACAGGATGCGGGGCTGCTGGTTATTCCTAGGGTCACCATGGGAGGGAGGGCTTTTTCTTGTGAAGCTCCTAAATTGTGGAATGCTGTGCCTGCGTCTGTCAGGGAAGCTGGGACCATTACAGTTTTTAAATCAAGACTGAAAGCTTTCTTGTCTTAGTGGGTTTTAATGTAACTTTTATATTGCAACATTATTATTATTATTATTATTATTATTATTATTATTATTATTATTATTATTATGTATCTATGTGTGCATATGTGTATATTTAGTTTTATTATACTGTTTGAATATGTTATTTAAATGGTATGATTGTGATAGATGAGTAACATGTATTGTGGTTTGATTTTTTTTAACTATGTACTGTACAGTGCTTTGAGATACTTCTGTATAAAAAGCGCTATACAAATGCAAATAAATAAATAAATAAATACATACATACATACATTTAAAAGCTGAGCTCTATAAACAGCCATTCTCCCTCACAGAGGCCGTGCTCCTCTGCCAGCAGAGCAATCCCCGTAGACTTGCTTAAATTATTTAATTGCATTTCACTTAGTTCTAGACTGAGGCAGCAATTACTGACATTAGCATCAGCTGTAATTCCATTTTACCAAGGATCAGTGGCTTAAGCAAAACCCTTATTTTGCACATTTATATTATCAGCCAGCAGCAATATAATTCCAATAGCTGGCCTGAAACATTCATTACAGTTGAGCTCTCCAGAATGTTTGCAGTTGTGTTTTCCCATGTAAATGTGTTGCATTTAAATTAAAACCGCATGGTGACACATTATATTTTCCCACAGGGCAGAGAGTGGATTGAACTTCACTCTTTCAAAATACTGAATTCTGAAATGAATGTAACCATCGCAATGTGCCTATGTTCAACACTAGAGAGAGGGGCAGTCCAATATCACATACAAGAACTGTTGCAGTAAAGCTTAATATTGATGGCAGCAAAGTTAGTGATGTAATCTGAACTTAATTTATTATATCTTTGGAAAACAACAGCATACCTTAGCTTTTAGGTATCCTGTTGTTGTGATTTCATTTACACTCAAACATACAGAATGTGTCCACTATCCTGTCCACAATTCCTAGCAATGTGTAGGCCTGCTTAATGAATTAACAAGATAACAGTTGTGACGTTCATACAGTGCCACTTTAGCCTTTTGTGGGATAATATTATTCCTTCATAAAACTGACTTTCCTAATTGAAAACCAGAAGGAATCTCTTTCTTGTTAATTGTAAAACTAGATGCTTCACGATTGTATTTGCATGTTTTTTTTTCTCCACAGTCGTGATGTAAACCCTGCTGGGATGGAGAGACACAGCCTTTAGAAGAAGAGAATGCCATGTGGAGCCCTTACTTGTATGGGATGTGCTTGCTGCCATTGACGAGGGCGAGGATCACATTCCCCAGTGCTGACAGTGACAGGCACAGTCCAGCCCCACTGTCCCGGCTCTTGCCCAGCGCCTTCACACAGCTGCCCAGGTCGATGAGGTGCAGGCGGCTGCGCCCCCCAGACACTACCGCGGAGGGAGATAAAAGAGAGAGAGGGAGGGGTAGAATGGGGTAAGTCTTCCTTGATGGTTCACACCTCACAGTGTTTCTCTCCATCCACATTTAAGGGGAGCTCATCCTGTGAATCCCGGTCAAGCTACTGTATGTAGATGAACTTCATATATCAGCATTTGCATTAGCATGCTTGTTGCAGGCTGGTGCAAGTGCGAGGATCACCCAAACGCCCAGATACATTGATGCACACATGTCATGAGCAAGTCGTGTGGAATTCCTTGACCCATCGTGTGGAATTCCTTGACCCTGGTTCAGTAACTTGAGTCAGGACGCAATGCCCTGTTACTCACCGTGATTCACAGAACGTCCTCCATTGTTTCCTAATGTGATGCCCGCACATAAACTGAACCAAAACATCTTACTGTCAAAAGTTATAGAGAAGTAAAAATGTGGTTGATGGGAGCTGTTATTTTATTGGAAACCACACTGCAAATCCAGGTTTGGTTTTGATTTTGAGGTTTTGATTTTTTTCAAGGCAAACCAAAAACATTAACTTCTTGAGATTTTGCGCAGACAAAGCCAAGACATTGACCTTTTCTTGCTATTTTTTTAGATTTCTATTTTTGGAGTTTCACCCCAAGGTGTAACTTCCTTTTGTTTTTCTTTCAAATGTATTTAATTAGAAAATGATGCCTCCCATAGAAGTCTGTAGCACAAACCTGATCAGTCTAAAAATGTCAATTTGAGCTTGTTTGCCTGAAACAACCCTAAGAACCAAGTTTGCTGTAAATCGGAGACAGTAGGGTTTAAAATCCAACGTTTTTGGGGTGATTTGTCTTGGAATGATCCTACAGTAAGAAGCAGATCATGTTTCAGGCCAGACTGCCAATGGCTCTGTGTCCTGTTTCTCTCACCCCTATAATGACCTTCATTGGATGCTTTAAAGTCACTAACTTATATAAGCTTGCTCTCCCTCCAGCAGGGTCACATATCTGCAGAATACAAGGGCAGGTCACGACCGTACTCTTTAACAATGAGAGACAACATTCTTTCCATTTCTTTGGAGAGCCCTCATTGTAGATTCATTGATTGTTTGTCAAATGCTGTCAATTTAGTTGCTGCTTGGTGACAGAGGAAGGTGTTGGATTATGATATGTTTATTTTAATGTACTTTAAGACAATATTGATTAAAACAATGTGCTTTTGCTTTGTCATCCATCACTTAATTTATTCATTAACAATGTTTCAGTGCAGCATGTATATAGATATAAGTATCTACTGAATCTTCACTGTGTATCTAGAATGAGTCAGAGTGACATGCCTCAGAAGGTCATTATCTCAGGATGTTATATGTTTTTGCCTGAGGGCTTCTCTTATTATTTTCAAATGGGGGGCACTACAGATTGCTTCTATCTCAGATTTGGATTTTCCAATTAACTTTGCAAGCACGTTCATTAATGTGTGCTTCTGTGCAATGACCCTCAAAGAGCTCACATTGCTAGTAAAGTATGGAAACACCTGCAGCACAGTGTGAGAAGTCTTTTTATGTGACACTGAGTGTACGTCATGTTTGAGAGAAATATGAGTATGCTGATATTTAGCCATTTCATTTTACACATACTGATATTGGTGATTTCTTAAAATAAATCATTTTATAATAAAGTTAATGTTATTATAAATATACAGGGCATTATTTAATACTGCCATTGCACAGAAGTTTGAACCATTCCAGCTTTTAGCCTGAGCTTATGTAGTCACACCTGAGTTTAACTGGACTCAGATACTGAGTCCTTATCAGTGTGTACTTAGAAACGTGTACTTATCAGTGTGTACTTATCAGTGTGTACTTATCAATACGGGCTCAACAGAAAATCACAATATGCAATAAGATCTTTTTTTCCCATCTGCATTTGCTAGACATTATCTTTGAAATCACAACCCAAAATCCCTACATCACTAGGCTATCACAGAGCCGTGGCTGCCCCGCGAGAAATCTACAGTAATACACAAGCCACGATATCAACTCCCACAAGGATAGGGACCCCAGTACGGCAGGCTGACTTACTGCCTCCCTTGCCGCTCTTGTCCATGCGGTACTGGTAGACATGCAGGGTGAAGAGCATGTGGGAGTTGCGCTGCTCCTCTTCGTCGCAGTCCGGCTTGCTGCTGCGGCGGGAGGCAATGGCAGCATCGAGGAAGAAAGCTGCCTTCTCCGCAGTGGGGGCTCGGAGCTCACTTTGGTTCTGAAGCTGTTTGGCAAGAGTAGACTGTGTTGAAGACATCTGGAACAGGTGCAGACACCTTGGGGCCATGTATTATTAAATCACCCGAAGTAGAATGGCCCTCCAGGACCGGGATGGGACACCCTTGCTGTAAGGTATAAGCTCAGGGGGAAGCACTTACTGTACCTCTGTGGTTATGGTCACTGGAATGTGTCATTAAGTTTAATATAAAGTGGGTATGTGATAATGCTTTGATGCTTCACAAGACAAGACTGTCCTTAAGGCAGGGAAGCGGATTGACCGAAAACCTCTCCACTAAATTTTACACAAGATTAGCATTGCTTTTCAGAAGCCTAGAATTGTTGCTCAGGATTCATCCACTCAGCAAAGACAATGCATTCCCCTCTAATCCCCATCTGTATTATTTGTACTCTTGCGTTTGTTACTTACAATAAAATATGCAGTCAACAACGAAGGGTATTTTAATGAGTAGCTTCGAAGCCAGCATATTAAACTGGCTACAGCAAAAAGAGGGCTTAAACAGATCTATTGAATTCTCCTCATGAATTATCTTTCTAGCTTTAAAAATAGTATTTCAACATAATTTGGTATTACAGGCACAAAAATGAATAAGGCTAACCACTTGCACTATTGGGACCTCAGCATGTGAAAAAGCACATTCAGTCTTGTCTCGATTTCAATTCAATAGGTCTGTTCTGTTAAATCCTGACAGTCTCTTGGTAGAAATGCTTTGGGGAGCACACTCCTCTCTAATTAAGACAAAGCTCTCATGGTCCTGGATGAAGCTTTACTATTCACTGTATTTAACCTTTAAGATCCTGGTGCTCATGGGCACCAGTCCTAAAGGTTCCTAGAATGCCAATTGGCATCCATATGCTTTTCAGTGATAGTAAATGTGTGCGCATTGACTCTTCAACAAAAAAACTTAAAGCAATAAGGGCAGCAGGCATTCAAAGACTAGAAGATGCACAAGACGCTCCAGCATGTGAAGGGTTCAGAGCACACTGCAGTATCTAATCTGCATACAGGTTCTACACTGCTAACATCACCCAATATCACAATGTATGAAAATACAATGCTTAAATCAATAAACATGTACACAGTACAACACATTAAGAGCATCAAGCTTGTTAAAATGTTTACTACAAATTGTTTAATGATGCTGAATCTTGGTTAATTACAATAACATTTTAGTTAATTACAATACCATTTAATTTCATGTTTACAAAATCATGAGGTAATTAAGTTTAATGAGTTTAAAATAATGAATGCATGCTCAATAACAAGATTCCATTCCATACTGAATGTATCTTTCACTCAACGTGGCTGATTGTAGCTATGTGCCTGAGTGTGCATGTATGTGTGTTAAACGTGTATAACACCACAACACCAAGCTGCCTTGCTTGCTGAAATCTAAAAAACACCCAGTATGTATCCATGGTTACCTGCATGCCACAGATGGGGTCCTCACAGAGGTAGACTCCTGGAGACTGGCCGTCCTGGAGACTGCCTGTAGCCACCTCTGACAGCAGGTCCTTGAGCTTTTCGTCTTTCCCCCAGACCTCGACAGCAGAAGCTCGGACTGAGAAGCGTGCGCCAGTCTTCTCCTTCCTCTCGTTTATCAGCTTGAAGAGCCAGGATATGGAGCAGGGGATGATGCCAAGGGTCTGCATGGAGTCATCTTTTCCCATCATGGTGTATGACTTTCCTGTCAGGCAGAGAAATGGAAGCACTTTAAGTCTACATCACGGCCGCAGCTGAGTGTCGTTTTCCAATACAGATTTATAGTGCATTGAATTGCTGCTTTATTTGGTGCCACTGACCGAAAATGAATGGGAAGCTGCACCATACTCTTTACTGAGGAACGAATGAATGAAGCCAGATTACATGCCACCGGTCAATATATCTTTTTTAAAAAATCATTTTTCACTCTGGAATAGTGAAAATGAAGAGATTTTGTTAATATTTAGCAATTCCTTCATTTTAATTGATCCTGTTATCACTGATAATATAAACATTTAAAATAAGCTGACCAGTTTACACATGATGTTCATCTCATTAGCTACCCTGGTTACAGGTACTGGACAAAATAATTACATTATTAAGCAACTAATCTTGGTGCTGTATGTGGCGTTTTATTTTCCCATGTATTTTCCCATGTGTTCTGGAGGGAGATGGACAAGGTGTGATCAGCATATTGCTCTCATAAGCTGTGGGGACGTCTGTTTCAGGTAGCTGCCTCAGCTGCTGCAGTAGGGTTTGTAAGGAAACTAGAAAAGTGAACTCTATAAGATACATTGTTGCAAAACAGACCAGGCACACACAACTGAAATCAATGACAATCCCACTTGCACAGATAACCTCTTTATTTCTTGGTTTTTAATATATATATATATATAAAGGTAATCTCTCTTCTGGTACTTGCTTTCTATATATAGGCCGTTTTATTAATTAAGATCATTTGTTAACAGGGCTAAATTTCTAACAAATAGAGTCCCTATAGAAATCGCCCTATTCATCTTCCCAGTCTCCCATTGCAGGACAATCATGTATAGACTGCATGCTGATGCAGCACCCACCTTGTCCCTGGATTACTCTGAAGTATGACATCATCGTTCATGCAGGGACAGCACCCTTGGGAATGCCTGCTGCTCTCCAAGCTCACTCACACACATTGAGCAGCGGTGGGACAGAGTGCCTTTATTATCATTGAAACCATTACAAAAACAATACAGTATAATGGCTGGCTGAGCACCACAAACAGGGCAGTAATTCAATCGAGGGGTTCAGATGAGGCAATGTGGATGAACCACAGGAATGAATTACTGCCTTGCGTTTTCTTCACAAATCCATTACAGCTGTTGGGTAATATTATATACTTGCACTTTATTGATTTTCTTTGTACATTCAGCTTTAGTGGTTTAGCATTTTCATTAATCATAGTTTAGGTTTAACAGCTACAAAGGACTGGTCCGGTAATGGCTATTTAAGCTGCGTGTTCACTCTGTCTGAAGTTTTACCCACAGTTTGTGAGTGTCGGCCCTGTGATGTCTGCTGCCCAGTTTTTGAACGGCAGTTTCGTGAACTGGATAGGACTCTAGCTGAGAGATTATTTGTGAGCAACTAGTGAATATAAGAAAAAGTAGTACCAGCGGTGCACAGAGGACACCACATGTGCAAATGTACAGAATATAGTGAAACAATAATTCTGGGATAGGTTTTGCCCTTGTTCTTTTTGCATGAATTGATGTCTTCCTAAAACAAGAGATCATTATACATATATATATATACACACACACAGTGAGTATAGAAAGTATATACCCCCTTTCAAAATTGTCACCTTTTGTTGCCTTATGGCCTGGAATTAAAATGTATTAAAATAGATTTCTTTTCACAACTTCCAAGTGAAAAAAATATTCTAGAAATGTGTAGAAAATTAATTAAAAATAAAAACTGAAATAGCTTGGTTGGATAAGTGTCCACACCCCTTGTAATAGCAATCCTAAATTAGCTCAGGTGTAACCAATCGCCTTCAAAATCACACACCAAGTTAAGTGGCCTCCACCTGTGTTAAATTGTAGTGATTCACAAGATTTCAGGACAAAATCATCAGTTCCTGTAGGTTCCCACTGCTGGGTAGTGCATTGCAAACAAAGACTCAACCATGAGCACCAAGGCGCTTTCAAAAGAACTCTGGGACAAAGTTGTTGAAAGGCACAGATCAGGGGATGGGTATAAAAATATCAGAAGCCTTGAATATCCCTTGGAGCATGGTCAAGACGATTATTAAGAAGTGGAAGGTGTATGGCACCACCAAGACCCAGCCTAGATCAGGCCGTCCCTCCAAACTGGATGACCGAGCATGAAGGAGACTGATCAGAGAGGCTACCAAGAGGCCAATGGCAACTTTGCAAGAGCTACAGACTTTTATGGCCAAGACTGGTCAAAGTGTGCATGTGACAACAATATCCCAAGAACTCCACAAATCTGGCCTGTATGGTAGGGTGGCAAGAAGGAAGCCATTACTCAAGAAAGCCCACCTTGAATCCCGTTTGAAGTATGCAAAAAAACACTCAGGAGATTCTGTAGCCATGTGGCAAAAAGTTTTTGTGGTCTGACGAAACTAAAATGGAACTTTTTGGCCTAAATGCAAAGCGTTATGTTTGGTGCAAACCCAACACAGCGCATCACCCAAAGAACACCATCCTTACTGTGAAGCATGGTGGTGGCAGCATCATGTTATGGGGATGTTTCTCATCGGCAGGGACTGGGGCACTTGTCAGGATAGAAGGGAAAATTAATGGAGCAAAGTACAGAGAAGTTCTTGAGGATAACCTGCTGCCCTCTGCAAGAAAGCTGAAACTGGGATGGAAGTTCACCTTTCAGTATGACAATGACCCAAAGCACACAGCCAAAGCTACACTGGAGTGGCTAAGGAACAAAAAGGTAAATGTCCTTGAGTGGCCCAGTCAGGGCCCCGACCTAAATCCAATCGAAAAATGTGTGGCATGACTTGAAGATTGCTGTCCATCAATGCTCCCCAAGGAACTTGACAGAGCTTGAACAGTTTTGTAAAGAAGAATGGTCAAATATTGCCAAATCTAGGGGTGCAAATTTGGTAGAGACCCTTCCCAACAGACTCACAGCTGTAATTGCTGCCAAAGGTGCTTCCACCAAGTATTAACTCAGGGGGGTGGAGACTTATCCAATTATGATCTTTCAGTTTTGTATTTTTAATATATAATTTTTTTCTCAATAAAAACTTTTTTCCCCTTAACAGTGTGGAGTATGGTGTGTAGATAAGTGGAAACAAATCCTCATTTAAATGCATGAAACTCTGAGGCACTGACACAACAAAATGTGAAAAAAGTTCAAGGGTGTATAGACTTTCTATAGGCACTATAGGCATCTATTATATATATATAATAGATGAGCTTCAGTGAGTTACAGGAAAATAATTCCATCCAGCGTTTATGTGACATCATAAACTATGACCGTTTGTGGGTGTTACCGAGTGATTGAAATTTTGAAAGTCATTGACAGGAATGTCTTTAATTTCCTGTTGCTCTCCAGTTTCTCTGAGATACGAATGTACCAGCTTGACATCAAATTTTATTACGTATTCTCATTTTGTTGACTATTAATGAACGTTTCTGTACTGTGGGTGTTGCCTAGTGATTGAAAACGAGACATTTTGTGTTTGAATTGAAAGTGATGGTCTCGAGGAGTCGAATGGGTCAAGGTTCAAGTATATTTTCCTCTAGAGGAATTATGACATTTTGACATTACTACTGTGCTATTATGCCTTTTTTTCAAATGGCTCAGGATGCAAATATAGCCTTCATCCATGTAATATATATATATATATATATATACAGTATATATATATATATATATATATATATATATATATATATGCGAATTAATGCGAAACGAATTAACTAATTTTGCTTCATAAAGTTGCTAAATAATGTTACTTTTTTAAAATTATATCTCAATCCTAAAATTCTAGGTAATGCAAAACTTTTGGCCACAGCTGTGTGTGTGTGTGTAATACGAAAAATCCTTCCTCCACCTATCTAATAACATGACTAATGACTAACTGGCCCTGTTAAGAAGTCTGTGGAGAGGCCAGGCTGACCAGTGTGTCCAGTGAAAGGCTGCACTGACCGAGCTTGGTGTGTCCGAAGCAGAACACACAGCCGTCCGCCCCGTCCACCACGGACTGGATGACCTCCGCCACCGTGCCGGCACTCACTTCAGCCTGTCCGGAGACACAGGAGAGGTTACTGTGATGAATGGGCACAGACAAGAGAACCACGGGAGCCTCTTACCTGCAGGAAGCCACGGGCTCTGTGCTGCAGTTATCCTGGGAAATGCACTGGTCTCCAACGCTGGGAGCCCATGGGAAGGCTAGGTGTCCTCAGTAAAACGTGTATATTAAACTCCTTTAGAAACCCCCTCCCTCGCTACCTACAAATACTGGATTGTGTATATTAAACTCCTTCAGGAACCCCTCCCTCGCTACCACATGGGATTGTGTATATTAAACTCCTTCAGGAACCCCTCCCTCGCTACCACATGGGATTGTGTATATTAAACTCCTTCAGGAACCCCTCCCTCACTACCACATGGGATTGTGTATATTAAACTCCTTCAGGAACCCCTCCCTCGCTACCACATGGGATTGTGTATATTAAACTCCTTCAGGAACCCCTCCCTCACTACCACATGGGATTGTGTATATTAAACTCCTTCAGGAACCCCTCCCTCACTACCACATGGGATTGTGTATATTAAACTCCTTCAGGAACCCCTCCCTCGCTACCACATGGGATTGTGTATATTAAACTCCTTCAGGAACCCTTCCCTCGCTACCACATGGGATTGTGTATATTAAACTCCTTCAGGAACCCCTCCCTCGCTACCACATGGGATTGTGTATATTAAACTCCTTCAGGAACCCCTCCCTCACTACCACATGGGATTGTGTATATTAAACTCCTTCAGGAACCCCTCCCTTGCTACCACATGGGATTGTGTATATTAAACTCCTTCAGGAACCCCTCCCTCACTACCACATGGGATTGTGTATATTAAACTCCTTTAGGAACCCCTCCCTCGCTACCTACAAATACTGGATTGTGTATTAAACTCCTTCAGGAACCCCTCCCTCGCTACCACATGGGATTGTGTATATTAAACTCCTTCAGGAACCCCTCCCTCGCTACCACATGGGATTGTGTATATTAAACTCCTTCAGGAACCCTTCCCTCGCTACCACATGGGATTGTGTATATTAAACTCCTTCAGGAACCCCTCCCTCGCTACCACATGGGATTGTGTATATTAAACTCCTTCAGGAACCCCTCCCTCACTACCACATGGGATTGTGTATATTAAACTCCTTCAGGAACCCCTCCCTCGCTACCACATGGGATTGTGTATATTAAACTCCTTCAGGAACCCTCCCTCACTACCACATGGGATTGTGTATATTAAACTCCTTCAGGAACCCTCCCTCGCTACCACATGGGATTGTGTATATTAAACTCCTTCAGGAACCCCTCCCTGCTACCACATGGGATTGTGTATATTAAACTCCTTCAGGAACCCCTCCCTCGCTACCACATGGGATTGTGTATATTAAACTCCTTCAGGAACCCCTCCCTCACTACCACATGGGATTGTGTATATTAAACTCCTTTAGGAACCCCTCCCTCGCTACCTACAAATACTGGATTGTGTATATAAACTCCTTCAGGAACCCTCCCTCAGCTACCACATGGGATTGTGTATATTAAACTCCTTCAGGAACCCTCCCTCGCTACCACATGGGATTGTGTATATTAAACTCCTTCAGGAACCCTTCCCTCGCTACCACATGGGATTGTGTATATTAAACTCCTTCAGGAACCCCTCCCTCGCTACCACATGGGATTGTGTATATTAAACTCCTTCAGGAACCCCTCCCTCACTACCACATGGGATTGTGTATATTAAACTCCTTCAGGAACCCCTCCCTCGCTACCACATGGGATTGTGTATATTAAACTCCTTCAGGAACCCCTCCCTCGCTACCACATGGGATTGTGTATATTAAACTCCTTTAGGAACCCCTCCCTCGCTACCACATGGGATTGTGTATATTAAACTCCTTCAGGAACCCCTCCCTCGCTACCACATGGGATTGTGTATATTAAACTCCTTCAGGAACCCCTCCCTCGCTACCACATGGGATTGTGTATATTAAACTCCTTCAGGAACCCCTCCCTCGCTACCACATGGGATTGTGTATATTAAACTCCTTCAGGAACCCCTCCCTCGCTACCACATGGGATTGTGTATATTAAACTCCTTCAGGAACCCCTCCCTCGCTACCACATGGGATTGTGTATATTAAGCTCCTTCAGGAACTCTTCCCTCGCTACTACAAACACAGGATTTAAGGGCTGCATTATTTTAGCATTCAGTATAGATACTGTAACATTCAAAGATTTTAATATGTGTATTTATTCAAGCTTGATGCTATACTTCATACTGTATGTATTTGGCTAACTGTTCAATATTCCTCAACTACACAATATGTAAGGAGAAACAAACAGAAATGATGCATAACTCTCCTACCTTATGTTGGATTTGCAGTTAGCTGGACAGACACACAGAAAGACAGACCACTAGAACTTTAACTAGACAGACAGATAGACAGACAGACAGACAGAAAGGTAGACAGGTATGAAGACAGATACATACATTCACTAAAAACACATACAGTTGATTAACCCACAGGTGTATGATACAGGAACCTGATCCTGCAATGGTTTCATACGACTACATTCAAACTTCCCAAAAAGACCCCTGTAGGGGGTGCGTTACCACGGGGACTCACTACCTCGTAATCTAGGTATGCTTTTGGATGTGTGCATTTTATTTGAAGCATATCCTTGAATATTAGTGGTCCGTGCTCCTGGACAAAGTGCTCCGTTGTCATAAGAAGGTTGTATGTGCAAGTGCTCAGATAAAGCCAAAGGGGAGTTTATTTCCTATTAGTTTAATAGCAGTGGATAAATGTTGTGGAGAATTATCCAGTTCAGATACATGGGCAGTTCAGATACGTGGGCAGTTCAGATAAAGGGGGTTTTATAGTACCTCTTTTAAGTTGTGCCCAATCCAGTGCCCTTTCTTTGGAGTAATTATTATTATTATTATTATTTGTTTATTTAGCAGACGCCTTTATCCAAGGCGACTTACAGAGACTAGGGTGTGTGAACTATGCATCAGCTGCAGAGTCACTTACAATTACGACCTCACCCAAAAGACAGAGCACAAGGAGGTTAAGTGACTTGCTCAGGGTCACACAATGAGTCAGTGGCTGAGGTGGGATTTGAACCAGGGACCTCCTGGTTACAAGCCCTTTTCTTTAACCACTGGACCACACAGCCAGTAATAATGTGGCATGTGCACCCCTTTCACTAACCTGCGAGTCATCACAGAGTAATAGTGTGACATGTGCACCCCTTTCATTAACCTGCGAGTCATCATAGAGTAATAATGTGACATGTGCACCCCTTTCACTAACCTGCGAGGCGTCACAGACTAATAATGTGACATGTGCACCCCTTTCACTAACCTGCGAGGCGTCACAGACTAATAATGTGACATGTGCACCCCTTTCACTAACCTGCGAGTCATCACAGAGTAATAATGTGACATGTGCACCCCTTTCACTAACCTGCGAGGCATCATAGAGTAATAATGTGACATGTGCACCCCTTTCACTAACCTGCGAGGCATCATAGAGTAATAATGCGACATGTGCACCCCTTTCACTAACCTGCGAGGCATCATGTGGGAAGACAGCATCAAAGGCAAACATCTTTGGTGGCACCTGGTTGCCCCGCGTAGTATTCTGGGGGCCGTTGGTGGTTGGATCAAACAGGGTGATCTGCTTCTTACGGGGGTCGACTTTCAAGAAGGAACTGGACTCTGAGGTGACCCCTGCTGGGGCTGGGCAGATTCGCAGCATGACTTTCACCTGGAAGGAAGACAATGTTAGACTAGTAGTATCCACAGCTGCTAATTATTATTATTTATTTCTTAGCAGACACCCTTATCCAGGGCGACTTACAATTGTTACAAGATATCACATTATTTTTACATACAATTACCCATTTATACAGTTGGTTTTTTACTGGAGCAATCTAGGTAAAGTACCTTGCTCAAGGGTACAGCAGCAGTGTCCTCCACCTGGGATTGAACCCACGACCCTCCAGTCAAGAGTCCAAAGCCCTAACCACTACTCCACACTGCTGCCCCACTGGGTAGTCTCACTGTCATCTCGCTTTAAATCAACTCTCAAGACCCACCTGTTCTCTCTTGCTTTCCATGCTCTTTAAGCCTGATATCTGTGATTAGCTGCTGTGTTGCTGCTTCTTTTTCATGTATTATGCTACTATCATGCATTATGCACTTTCCACTGTATTTAATGTATTATGCATTGTTTTTGTTACTGTATATCATGTATTATGCATTTCTCTGTATTTAAAGTAGTATGGATTTTCTTGTTACTTGTAAAGCGCTTTGTGATGGTGGTCCACTATGAAAGGCGCTTGTAACAGGGTGACGCGTTACATGTGTGGGTAGTCACTGGAAAATACTGACAGACACAGAGCATTGGTGTTGATACGGCGCTCAGATGCGCAGATTTAATTTTAACACCGAGCTGACACTAGGGTACCAGCGATGGTAGACCTAGTGTCACATTTAATAAAGCAATAAAAACAAAAACCAAAGCTAAAAATAAAACTTTTCCACACAAAATGACGAGCGCTGGTCCCACTAAAAGGAACGTCCTGCTCCAGGAACCTACTACTCTACGGTAACCCTCTCTATACTGTTTTGGGATCCACCTCCCCTAAGCTGACCCACTTCTGTTGTGTTATTTCTGAAGTCCTGGCCTCCCGGCGACTCTGGGCCATTTTGACGGTCCTGGCTGGGCAATCGCCTTCACAGACCCCGTCTTGCAGTTAAAGGGCTCCGTAGTAGTCGTTCCCGCAGAGCGGACGCTTCCCTCCTGGATGTAAACAACTCTCACTCAGCCCGCCTGTACAGCAATGGCCTTGCAGCAGCCCCGAAGCTGTAGCGCAGCCGCTTTTGGCCTTTTGGTTTTTCTCGCCCTCTGCTTTCCTCATCTGGTTTTCTTGTCCTTGGTTTTTCTCGCCCTCTGGTTTTCCTCGCCTGGTTTTTCTCGTCCTCTGTTTTTCTCGTCCTCTGGTTTTTCTCGTCTGGTTTTCCTTATCCTCTGGTTTTCTCGTCCTCTGGTTTTTCTCGCCCTCTAGTTTTCCTCATCTGGTTTTTTCTCATCCTGTTTTTCTCGTCCTCTGGTTTTCTCTCCTCTGTTTTTCTCATCCTCTGGTTTTTCTCGTCCTCTGGTTTTCCTCGTCCTCTGTTTTCCTCATCTGGTTTTCTTGTCCTCTGGTTTTCCTCGTCCTCTGGTTTTTCTCGTCCTCTGGTTTTTCTCGTCCTCTGGTTTTTTTCATCCTCTGGTTTTTCTCGTCCTCTGGTTTTCCTCGTCTGGTTTTCCTCATCTGGTTTTCTTGTCCTTTGGTTTTCCTCATCCTCTGTTTTTCTCATCCTCTGGTTTTCCTTGTCCTCTGGTTTTTCCGTCCTCTGTTTTCCTCATCTGGTTTTCTTGTCCTTTGGTTTTCCTCGTCCTCTGTTTTTTCTCATCCTCTGGTTTTTCTCGTCCTCTGGTTTTTCTCATCCTCTGTTTTCCTCATCTGGTTTTCTTGTCCTTTGGTTTTCCTCTTCCTGTTTTTTCTCATCCTCTGGTTTTCCTCGTCCTCTGGTTTTTCTCGTCTGGTTTTCCTCATCCTCTGGTTTTTCTCGTCCTCTGGTTTTCCTCGTCCTCTGGTTTTTCTCATCCTCTGGTTTTTCTCATCCTCTGGTTTTCCTCATCTGGTTTTCTTGTCCTTTGGTTTTCCTCGTCCTCTGTTTTTTCTCAACCTCTGGTTTTCCTCGTCTGGTTTTTTTCATCCTCTGGTTTTTCTCGTCCTCTGGTTTTCCTCGTCTGGTTTTCCTCATCTGGTTTTCTTGTCCTTTGGTTTTCCTCGTCCTCTGTTTTTTCTCATCCTCTGGTTTTTCTCGTCCTCTGGTTTTTCTCATCCTCTGTTTTCCTCATCTGGTTTTCTTGTCCTTTGGTTTTCCTCGTTCTGTTTTTTCTCATCTTCTGGTTTTCCTCGTCCTCTGGTTTTTCTCATCTGGTTTTCCTCATCCTCTGGTTTTTCTAGTCCTCTGGTTTTTCTCGTCCTCTGTTTTCCTCATCTGGTTTTCTTGTCCTTTGGTTTTTCTCGTCCTCTGGTTTTCCTCGTCTGGTTTTTCTCGTCCTCTGTTTTCCTCATCTGGTTTTCTTGAGCTTTGGTTTTTCTCATCCTCTGGTTTTCCTCGTCTGGTTTTTCTCGTCTGGTTTTTCTCGTCCTCTGTTTTCCTCATCTGGTTTTCTTGAGCTTTGGTTTTCCTCATCCTCTGGTTTTTCTAGTCCTCTGGTTTTCCTCATCTGGTTTTTCTAGTCCTCTGGTTTTCCTCATCTGGTTTTTCTCGTCCTTTGGTTTTCTCATCCTCTGTTTTTTCTTGTCCTCTAGTTTTATGTGTTACGTGATTAAAATTCTAGATCAAAGGCAATGAAGTACAACTGACTGAAGAAGCGGTGCTCTGCACAGACTCACTAGTTTGACAAGTAAACAGCCGCCTCTCTCTGACCCACATCACAGCACTCACAAATGGGCAGCCATTTCTTTCCTGTAATTCCCAGTGTTCTTCTTGTTTTGCTCTGACATCAGTTATTTGTTTAAGATTTTTCTCTTTGTGTTTGAATGCAGCGCACTGGTGAGAGTTGCAGCAAGATAAAGGGATATTCAAAGCGTGGACTCCAGTCTATACTTGACTTCTGGTTTTTGAAAGGATTTTACAGTTGTTTGTTTCTCATTTTGTCATTTTCTCTATTAAAATAGGCCCCAGTTAAAGACTAGAGCACATGCCCTGAAAATGTGCCCTTTTGGGGTCTTTCATTGGAAATGTAATATCCTAAGTCATACAATGTTTTACAATTTGTCAGACTAACTTGGTTTTATGAATGAATAACTTTGTGTAATTAATTCAACCCGATTAGTAACACTTTAAAATAATAGCCACACATTTGTAATGAATTCGGACTGAATCCCACAGGAATAACACTGAATATCTTCTTCACTTCCTCTGATCCTGAGCTAATTCATTTTCAATTCAGCCCTGTTAATTCATTCATCATCCGTTCTTCATGAATTCACTGTTTATTCTTTAGTAATTCATTCTCTCTTACTCGCCTACCAGGGGTTTGTGAGAAGTGTTGATTCATGCATGAATAAATGCTGTATACATGTGAGCAGCATCACTTGTAACAAAAGGACCATAGAATGGGTATTCAGTAATTAAATCCACATGAATTAGCAGGGCTGAATTCATTATGTACCTTGGGGCTCAGAGGAAGTGCAGAAGGTATTCTGGTGTTATTCCTGTGGTATTCAGCCCAAATTAGTTAGGAATGTACGGTCCTTATTGTAAACTGTTCCCAGCCGATCCTTTAGAAAGATATTACAGAACAGATATTGGCTCCTCACTAAGTAGCCCTGTTCCCCTCTAGGCACAGAAGTCAGTACAGCTGGGTCAGGCAGCCGGTGTGGATCCCCAGTGCACCAAATCAATTCAAACCTGTGACTCCACGGTTTCCACGATCAGCCACCATGCCAGTCCTTTCAGAAGCAGCCTTTTAATATTCAAGTTCAACTGGGACTCTTTTCCCTACTGAAACAGTCCGAAAAGGCTTTTATGAGCTATTAATTACTGGGGCTTGTTGTTACAGTTTCAGCAGTGCATGGTATTAAATAGCGCACGCCTAATTAGACAAGATAAATCAAATGCCAAATTTTAGGGAAGGAAATTGGCTTTTCATGCCTCATTTCCTGTGTGCCATTGTTCTTTTATTTTAAGCTTCCATGTGCACTAATCCCTTGTAATTAAACTGGTTAGAAGATACCAGTTACTGATTAACAAGGCCACTCAGACTGACTGCCAGCAGCCCTCACTTCAGTCAGAATAATTCGTTGCAGGCTTCCAGCAGTGTCAGCCCTTTTACGCCAGGAGCCCTCACTTCAGTCAGAATAATTCGTCACAGGCTTCCAGCAGTCAGCCCTTGTACGTTCTCTAATAAACATTATCAGTTAATTTCTGTGCAGGTCTCATATGCAGTGGTGTAGTCCTAAATCCGGAATGCCTATTAAAATATAGATTTTTCTAAAACAAATTATATGAATTTACATTTTATTTGTAAGTTGAGCTTAAGGTAACATTTAATACGTAATGCATGCGTCTGCATGCGACTTGTCAAACTACTTGTAGGCATTTTTCCAGCCAAATTTGGTTTATTTTGAAGGCATCTAGCGGGTTAATGTTGTCTTTGGTGGTTTGGTTATTTTTGGCTATTTTATCATGCTTTTTTTTATTCATTTTGATTATGTCATCTCCTCACCAGCACAGAACTTCAGTCACCACAATGCCCTGTATAGTATATCACATCCTCCCTGTCTCCAATCACAGTGATGCCCTGTGTAGTATATCACATCCTCCCTGTCTCCAATCAACACGGTGCCCTGTATAGTATATCACATCCTCCCTGTCTCCAATCACAGTGATGCCCTGTGTAGTATATCAAATCCTCCCTGTCTTCAATCACCACGATGCCCTGTATAGTATATCACATCCTCCCTGTCTTCAATCACCACGGTGCCCTGTATAGTATATCACATCCTCCCTGTCTCCAATCACAGTGATGTCCTGTGTAGTATATCACATCCTCCCTGTCTTCAATCACCACGATGCCCTGTATAGTATATCACATCCTCCCTGTCTTCAATCACCACGATACCCTGTATAGTATATCACATCCTCCCTGTCTTCAATCACCGTGATGCCCTGTATAGTATATCACATCCTCCCTGTCTTCAATCACAGTGATGCCCTGTATAGTATATCACATCCTCCCTGTCTTCAATCACCACAATGCCCTGTATAGTATATCACATCCTCCCTGTCTTCAATCACCACGATACCCTGTATAGTATATCACATCCTCCCTGTCTTCAATCACAGTGATGCCCTGTATAGTATATCACATCCTCCCTGTCTTCAATCAACATGATGCCCTGTATAGTATATCACATCCTCCCTGTCTCCAATCACAGTGATGCCCTGTATAGTATATCACATCCTCCCTGTCTTCAATCACCATGATGCCCTGTATAGTATAGCACATCCTCCCTGTCTCCAATCACCACGATGCCCTGTATAGTATATCACATCCTCCCTGTCTTCAATCAGTGATGCCCTGTATAGTATATCACATCCTCCCTGTCTCCAATCACAGTGATGCCCTGTATAGTATATCACATCCTCCCTGTCTCCAATCACAGTGATGCCCTGTATAGTATATCACATCCTCCCTGTCTTCAATCACAGTGATGCCCTGTATAGTATATCACATCCTCCCTGTCTTCAATCACAGTGATGCCCTGTATAGTATATCATATCCTCCCTGTCTTCAATCACAGTGATGCCCTGTATAGTATATCACATCCTCCCTGTCTTCAATCACAGTGATGCCCTGTATAGTATATCACATCCTCCCTGTCTTCAATCACAGTGATGCCCTGTATAGTATATCACATCCTCCCTGTCTTCAATCACAGTGATGCCCTGTATAGTATATCACATCCTCCCTGTCTTCAATCACCACGATGCCCTGTATAGTATATCACATCCTCCCTGTCTTCAATCACAGTGATGCCCTGTATAGTATATCACATCCTCCCTGTCTTCAATCACCAGTGATGCCCTGTATAGTATATCACATCCTCCCTGTCTTCAATCACCAGTGATGCCCTGTATAGTATATCACATCCTCCCTGTCTTCAATCACCAGTGATGCCCTGTATAGTATATCACATCCTCCCTGTCTTCAATCACCAGTGATGCCCTGTATAGTATATCACATCCTCCCTGTCTTCAATCACCAC